>CM038704.1:4860654-4893154 GCA_021613375.1 Megaleporinus macrocephalus | reverse complement strand
GTATTTGTAATTTTAGTAAATGTAATTGTAATGTTAGTAAATGTAATTGTAATTTTTGTAAATGTATTTGTAATTTTAGTAAATGTAATTTTTGTAAATGTAAGGCTCGCGGGTGAGACTACAGCAGGAAGTGCATCCCGCAGCATTGCTCTGTTAATGCGAGAGAGGAACCACACGGTACGTCCACAGATTTACAGCCCCTGTATTAACTAAAGTAGGAGAGAATCGATAGCTTTCTTCCTGTAAACCCCACCAACCTCACAACATCACAGCTCTCAGGCAGGCGAGGAGCTGCAGCAGCTTGAAACAAGAAAACAAAGCATCCTTGACTCGTAGCGTGAGCAGCCAGAAGCACAGAGGTTTGGTGGTAACACTTTTTCTGGAGGGTTCTGTTCATAAGAGTGCATAGTGGTGTGAGTGGTGGTGTGTTAGTAAGTGTGTGTTGGGCTGGTGTGAGTGGATCAGACACAGCAGTGCTGCTGCTGGAGTGTTTAAACTCTGTGTCCACTCACTGTCCACTCTATTAGACACTCCTACTACTTGCTGGTCCACCTTGTAGATGTAAAGTCAGAGACAGTAGCTCATCTGCTGCTGCACAGTTTGTGTTCCTCTAGTTCTTCATCAGTGGACACAGGACGCCGCCCACAGGACACTGCTGTCTGGATAGTTTTGGTTGGTGGACGATTCTCAGTCCAGTAGTGTCACTGAGGTGTTTGAATAGTCCAGCAGCTGCAGCACTGCTGTGTCTGATCCACTCACACCAGCACAATACACACTAACTAACACACCACCACCATGTCAGTGTCACTGCAGTGCTGAGAATGATCCACCTCCCTAATAGTACCTGCTCTGTGGTGGTCCTGTGGGGGTCCTGATCATTACAGAGTAATAAAGTATACAGAGAATCAGATGAACTACAGTCTGCAAGTGTAGCTCTTATTAATACCATATCCAGAACACTGTCCAGTGAAGCTTCTGATTTATTTTTATTGGATATTAATGAGACTGTACACGGAGGTAGAACAATAAACGCTGGTTATACAAAGCGTATACGAGTACTCACCCCACCAACTTTCTCAAAGTATCCTCCGTGGCTGCCGAAATGGATCAGCTGCTCGTTGAAGAACCAGGTGAACTTGAGCTCCAGCGTCGGGTCGTGGGACACCTGGCAAGGCAGCACGATGCTCTCGCCCACCGTCACGTCTAGTGTGGCGGGAGCCGTGGTGATGACCGTCGCCCCTGCAAAACACATTCATCAGTAGTCAGGCTGCGTCTCACATCAATCAAACCTCGACTCTTCTGCCCTACATATTCATTAACACTATTTTTTAAAAATGTTTTAAGCATGAGTTTTAAGTATGTGGGTGGGGCCTTATCTTAGCCACACCCCCATATTTTAGAGCAGGAAGTAAGACTGCATCCCTGTTCCTCATGGCCCCACATGGTGAGGAGGTAGATCCCAAATTCAAAATTTTATATAGAGCTTTCAGGATAAGTGAGATATATATATATATATATATATATATATATATATATATATATATATATATATATATATATATATATATATATACTGTATACTGTATATATATATCTCACTTATCCTGAAAGCACTATATAAAATTTAGGATCTACCTATATATATATATATATATATATATATATATATATATATATATATATATATATATATATATATATATATATATATCATAATTAATCACAAACAAATCCCTCATCAGCCAGTGTCAGCAGCAGCAGCTAACTGAATATCAGAAAGTGCACATGTGGGTTGTTACGAGATATTAATGACAGCTTTGAATCACTTACAAGTGCTTCCCAACCGATGGCCTTGAGTACATCTGCCTCGCACACTCAGTTAATTAACAACTGCAGTCAAAGTGGGTTCGTTACAGCAGCAAAACTCAAGAATGTACGAGGTAGGATAATTAAAATCCCTGGGGTCGAGAAAATTTGGGATAAGGTCTACATATTTCTGGGAATTGTCACCAATTTGAAATAAAATGTTTATAATTTTAAATTAAAAAAAAATGTTTTTAAATGTTTTTTAATGTTCACAATTTTTTTTAATTTTTCACAATATTCACAATTTTAATGTTTTCACAATTTTCACATTATTTTTATTTTCACAATATTCACTTTTTTAATTTTCACACTTTTCATGTTTTTTTTTATTTTCACAATATTCACAATGTTTAACATTTTCACAATATTTACAACAAAAACAAATCACGATTTTTACATTTTTAGAATGTAATGTTTTTCTCCTGCTGTAATGGACAACAGGTCCCACTAGTGCCACATTTATACAGTAAAATACTATCAAAACATAATGAATACAATTATAGTACAAGGTAGGAGGTAATCCAGCACTAGAATCATACTAAGAATGCCTGGGGTCAAGAAATTTTAGGACAAACGTCGTAGGTCTTAATACTTCCGAGAATTTCTACAATTTTGAAAATTTTAATTTACAAATGAAAAAATTAAAAAAAAATGTTCTCCCACTGGATTGTACAACAGCCCCCACCAGCGCCACATTTATGTATGGGCCAGTCTGTAAACAGCCGCTACAGTAAAACTCCATGTTATAGTTCACTATGCAGAGTTTGTTTCACTCTTAGGTTCTTTCTCCGTCATGTAGGGTTGCCAGATCTGAAATCTGACTGGTTTGAAAGTGCAGTGTGGGAGGATTTTCTAAAGTCACTAGCCGTTTTTGTTTGAACAACATTTAAAATGTACTGCGACCACGAAAAAAGATTTTAACATAAAAATCGTCTCATATTGATCCTAGTGTTCAATAGCTGGCAAGCCAAGGACAAAAATGAACATAGACTACTGGGTAAAAGTCTGAGGCACCTGAGCTGATAGTTTAAAAGTCTTTATCTGATCAATAAGTGTATTTTCACCACCAGATCTGATTAGAACAGATAAATAATCATACATACAATACAAAGTAACATGAATATGTTATTGTGAGAGAAGCAGATCAGATCTTGATCCAGTTTGAAGAACAAAGTTAGGTTCCAGATTTCTCCTGGACGCCCCAGACATTGTATGAATGTGTTCAGTTCCTTCAGCAGCAAATCTTGATTTAGTTTAATGAAGTACTGAGCAGTCAAAGCAGGTATTAGATGAGAACTGATAATAATACTGGGTTGTTTAGGAGAAGCTTGGAAAGGGTTAAATAAACACAATGACGTATGAAAAAGCTCTACTTACTGTATTAATACTGTTTAATACTGTCTGGAAAAAAAGCTTTTTAAATATAATAACGTCCCCAAGTGTCCCAAAACTTTTGCACAGTTCTGTATATGAGCTTTCCTGAGTGATACAATGACATCATATCTCAGCAAAAATAGCTAAATAAATAAATAAATGTTTTTTCTGCATTCGCAGTGCAGCGCATGACCAGCACCTTGACCCAGGACGCCTGAAAGGTGGTGGGTTTTTGTCCATTGAAGTGTATTTTGGGGAGAGACGGTGGACAGAGGGATGTAAGACCCCTCAAGTGCTTTCTGAACTGCATCGTGTGTCACTGTCAGGAGCCCCACCAAAGCTCCCTAAAGCCCCATCTGCGCTGGCCCAGAATGCAGCACTCCAAAAATAATAAGCCGCCAAACCCCAGCAGGGCCGGCTCCCCGATGCTTCCTTCCTTCTCAAGTCACCGTGCGCTCTATTTTAGTGGGGGAGGGGGGGGGCTTGACAAGCGTGCCTGTTTTCCTCCCTCTGGAGGTGCCTCCCTGTGTACAGCAGGAGCGCAGGGGGAGCGAGAGAGGTGGAGACAGGTGGAGAGAGCGGAGGAGAGAGAGAGAGAGAGAGAGAGAGAGAGACTGGAATGATGAGAGAACTGGATTTTTCTTTAAAACAATCAAATAAACGAAATCAGAAAAGGCCGGTGCAGGACGACCTGTCTGCCTCATGGGGGCGCTGTGTGCGCGTTCCAGTGAGATTTCCTCCGGACTAAATTAAGCGTGGCAAATGATGCCCCTGGACGAGCCTGAATTGAGGCAGGAAAGCATCGAGCGGCCCCGGCTTTCAATCTGGAGGTTGAGGATTCGGCTCGCATTATACGTCCCCTCCGTTCGAAACAATCTCTCTCATCTCTCTCTCTCTCTCTCTCTCTCTCTCTCTCTCTTTTCTCTCTCTCTTTCTGATATCAGACGGCGAAGGCGAGGCTATCAGGAGAGCCGCCGGGGTTTTGTGAGGGACACAATGGGGAGGCGTCACTGCTTTTATCGCAGGGATGAGATCCCACTCCGGCTGCCTGTCACAGAGGCACAATGGGTGACAATGCAGCGCAGCCTGGTATTCTAATGTCAGCCTTAAAGTGGATGTGCGGCCACTTTTCCATTCAGGCAGCGACAGCGCTGAGCGGGAAACGGCGCGCGTCGCTCGCCGCCGCCGCCGCCGAGGAGCTCACCTGTAGGAGAATACCGAATGATCCACCCCTCTTTTTCAGCCTTGAGTGGCTCTTACTCTGAAAAGCTTTCCCGCGTTTACTGGCCCCGACCTGGGGGAGCCATTGGGCTTCACTTCCTTACATGGTCACTTCCCGGGAAATGACTCAGGAACAAGACGCCATGCTGGGATTACGTTGCTATGTAACCAAACTTAATTGATAAATGAGTTTATATTTAACGATGTACAAGCTACTCTACTCTGAGACTTGAGCAGGGGCGACAAATCAGCTTCAGTGCATGAAATCAACCGCCAGTGCCTCACATTATTATTCTGTTCTGGTCTGGGGAATGTTTTCGTGGCATTCTCTGGGCCCACTCATCCACCACTCCCAACAGATTCCACTCTGAATCCATCCTTGCAGATCACGTACACCATACATGCTGATGGTCTTCATTGGGGTGGATGAGAGCTTCCAGCAAGACAATGAGACACGTCACACGACTAGAAATGTCCCACATTGGTTGGAAGAGCTGACCAAGATGTCCAAGTACTACCCTGGACCCCTAATTCCCCAGACTTGAACCCAAGTGAGCATCTGTGGGACCACCTGGATGGTGGTGTTGGCTCTACAGATTCCCCTCTACGCTCCCTCAAGCAGCTGTGGGATGCATTGCAGTCAGCATGACTCCAGATATCTGTGACCACCTACCAGGACCTTACTGAGTCTCCCAGTCTGTCTAGCTGCTGTCCATGCTGCACATGGTGGTCACTCTTTATACTAGCTGGTGGTCATAATAATGGGACTCCACTGTGTATATGTTTCAGTAGGGAGCCAAAAATACAGAAGCAGACCGCCGAGGAGCTCACCTGTAGGAGAATACCGAATGATCCACCCCTCTTTTCCAGCCTTGAGTGGCTCTTACTCTGAAAAGCTTTCCCGCGTTTACTGGCCCGCGGCGCCCCGACCTGGGGGAGCCATTGGGCTTCACTTCCTTACACGGTCACTTTCCGGGAAATGACTCAGGAACAAGACGCCATGCTGGGATTACGTTGCTATGTAACCAAACTAAATTGATAAATGAGTTTATATTTAACGATGTACAAGCTACTCTACTCTGAGACTTGAGCAGGGGCGACAAATCAGCTTCAGTGCATGAAATCAACCACCAGTGCCTCACATTATTATTCTGTTCTGGTCTGGGGAATGTTTTCGTGGCATTCTCTGGGCCCACTCATCCACCACTCCCAACAGGTTCCACTCTGAATCCATCCTTGCAGATCACGTACACCATACATGCTGATGGTCTTCATTGGGGTGGATGAGAGCTTCCAGCAAGACAATGAGACACGTCACACGACTAGAAATGTCCCACATTGGTTGGAAGAGCTGACCAAGATGTCCAAGTACTACCCTGGACCCCTAATTCCCCAGACTTGAACCCAAGTGAGCATCTGTGGGACCACCTGGATGGTGGTGTTGGCTCTACAGATTCCCCTCAAAGCTCCTTCAAGCAGCTGTGGGATGCATTGCAGTCAGCATGACTCCAGATATCTGTGACCACCTACCAGGACCTTACTGAGTCTCCCAGTCTGTCTAGCTGCTGTCCGTGCTGCACATGGTGGTCACTCTTTATACTAGCTGGTGGTCATAATAATGGGACTCCACTGTGTATATGTTTCAGTAGGGAGCCAAAAATACAGAAGCAGACCGCCGAGGAGCTCACCTGTAGGAGAATACCGAATGATCCACCCCTCTTTTCCATCCTTGAGTGGCTCTTACTCTGAAAAGCTTTCCCGCGTTTACTGGCCCGCGGCGCCCCGACCTGGGGGAGCCATTGGGCTTCACTTCCTTACACGGTCACTTTCCGGGAAATGACTCAGGAACAAGACGCCATGCTGGGATTACGTTGCTATGTAACCAAACTTAATTGATAAATGAGTTTATATTTAACGATGTACAAGCTACTCTACTCTGAGACTTGAGCAGGGGCGACAAATCAGCTTCAGTGCATGAAATCAACCGCCAGTGCCTCACATTATTATTCCGTTCTGGTCTGGGGAATGTTTTCGTGGCATTCTCTGGGCCCACTCATCCACCACTCCCAACAGATTCCACTCTGAATCCATCCTTGCAGATCACGTACACCATACATGCTGATGGTCTTCATTGGGGTGGATGAGAGCTTCCAGCAAGACAATGAGACACGTCACATGACTAGAAATGTCCCACATTGGTTGGAAGAGCTGACCAAGATGTCCAAGTACTACCCTGGACCCCTAATTCCCCAGACTTGAACCCAAGTGAGCATCTGTGGGACCACCTGGATGGTGGTGTTGGCTCTACAGATTCCCCTCTACGCTCCCTCCAGCAGCTGTGGGATGCATTGCAGTCAGCATGACTCCAGATATCTGTGACCACCTACCAGGACCTTACTGAGTCTCCCAGTCTGTCTAGCTGCTGTCCGTGCTGCACATGGTGGTCACTCTTTATACTAGCTGGTGGTCATAATAATGGGACTCCACTGTGTATATGTTTCAGTAGGGAGCCAAAAATACAGAAGCAGACCGCCGAGGAGCTCACCTGTAGGAGAATACCGAATGATCCACCCCTCTTTTCCATCCTTGAGTGGCTCTTACTCTGAAAAGCTTTCCCGCGTTTACTGGCCCGCGGCGCCCCGACCTAGGGGAGCCATTGGGCTTCACTTCCTTACACGGTCACTTTCCGGGAAATGACTCAGGAACAAGACGCCATGCTGGGATTACGTTGCTATGTAACCAAACTAAATTGATAAATGAGTTTATATTTAACGATGTACAAGCTACTCTACTCTGAGACTTGAGCAGGGGCGACAAATCAGCTTCAGTGCATGAAATCAACCACCAGTGCCTCACATTATTATTCTGTTCTGGTCTGGGGAATGTTTTCGTGGCATTCTCTGGGCCCACTCATCCACCACTCCCAACAGGTTCCACTCTGAATCCATCCTTGCAGATCACGTACACCATACATGCTGATGGTCTTCATTGGGGTGGATGAGAGCTTCCAGCAAGACAATGAGACACGTCACACGACTAGAAATGTCCCACATTGGTTGGAAGAGCTGACCAAGATGTCCAAGTACTACCCTGGACCCCTAATTCCCCAGACTTGAACCCAAGTGAGCATCTATGGGACCACCTGGATAGTGGTGTTGGCTCTATGGATCCTCCTCCACGCTCCCTCCAGCAGCTGTGGGATGCTCTGCAGAAAGCATGATGCCTCCAGATACCTGTGACCACCTACCAGGACCCTATTGAGTCTCCCAGTCCGTCTAGCTGCTGTCCGTGCTGCACATGGTGATCACTCTTTATACTAGCTGGTGGTCATAATAATGGGACTCCACTGTGTATATGTTTCAGTAGTTTGAGGTGCAGTGACGAGCGCAGTGAGTTAGTGGGTCATTGTGACGGTGCAATGCCTCACAACCTATTAAACCTATTAAACCTATTAAATCTATTAAACCTATTAAACCTGAACCCTTGATAACCGTAGTTGAGGACTGGTCTGCATTATTTTGACTAATTACTTAATTGGATCAAGTGAGTAACCACAGGATCAAATTAGTCAGAGCGTGCCATATAATGAACATGCTGTGCAAACATCTCAGGCACTTAAATTAACTGTTATAACCATTTCTCATAGTAGAGAGTCTGCTGTGTGTGTGTAGCGTTACTGCTGCTACAGAGGTTAGTGGAGAGTCGGCTGTGTGTGTGTAGTGTTACTGCTGCTACAGAGGTTAGTGTAGAGTCGGCTGTGTGTGTGTAGTGTTACTGCTGCTACAGAGGTTAGTGTAGAGTCGGCTGTGTGTGTAGTGTTACTGCTGCTACAGAGGTTAGTGGAGAGTCGGCTGTGTGTGTGTAGTGTTACTGCTGCTACAGAGGTTAGTGGAGAGTCGGCTGTGTGTGTGTAGTGTTACTGCTGCTACAGAGGTTAGTGGAGAGTCTGCTGTGTGTGTGTAGTGTTACTGCTGCTACAGAGGTTAGTAGAGAGTCTGCTGTGTGTGTGTAGTGTTACTGCTGCTACAGAGGTTAGTGTAGAGTCTGCTGTGTGTGTGTGTAGTGTTACTGCTGCTACAGAGGTTAGTAGAGAGTCTGCTGTGTGTGTGTAGTGTTACTGCTGCTACAGAGGTTAGTGTAGAGTCTGCTGTGTGTGTGTGTAGTGTTACTGCTGCTACAGAGGTTAGTGGAGAGTCGGCTGTGTGTGTGTAGTGTTACTGCTGCGACAGAGGTTAGTAGAGAGTCTACTGTGTGTGTGTAGTGTTACTGCTGCTACAGAGGTTAGTGTAGAGTTGGCTGTGTGTGTGTAGTGTTACTGCTGCTACAGAGGTTAGTGGAGAGTCGGCTGTGTGTGTGTGTAGTGTTACTGCTGCTACAGAGGTTAGTGGAGAGTCGGCTGTGTGTGTGTAGTGTTACTGCTGCTACAGAGGTTAGTGTAGAGTCGGCTGTGTGTGTGTAGTGTTACTGCTGCTACAGAGGTTAGTGTAGAGTGCGCTGTGTGTGGAGTGTTACTGCTGCTACAGAGGTTAGTGGAGAGTCGGCTGTGTGTGTGTGTAGTGTTACTGCTGCTACAGAGGTTAGTGGAGAGTCGGCTGTGTGTGTGTAGTGTTACTGCTGCTACAGAGGTTAGTGGAGAGTCGGCTGTGTGTGTGTAGTGTTACTGCTGCTACAGAGGTTAGTGTAGAGTCGGCTGTGTGTGGAGTGTTACTGCTGCTACAGAGGTTAGTGTAGAGTGGGCTGTGTGTGTAGTGTTACTGCTGCTACAGAGCTTAGTGTAGAGTTGGCTGTGTGTGTGTAGTGTTACTGCTGCTACAGAGCTTAGTGTAGAGTCGGCTGTGTGTGTGTAGTGTTACTGCTACAGAGGTTAGTGTAGAGTCGGCTGTGTGTGTGTAGTGTTACTGCTGCTACAGAGGTTAGTGTAGAGTCGGCTGAGTGTGTGTAGTGTTACTGCTGCTACAGAGGTTAGTGTAGAGTTGGCTGTGTGTGTGTAGTGTTACTGCTGCTACAGAGGTTAGTGTAGAGTCGGCTGAGTGTGTGTAGTGTTACTGCTGCTACAGAGGTTAGTGTAGAGTCGTCTGTGTGTGTGTAGCGTTACTGCTGCTACAGAGGTTAGTGTAGAGTCGGCTGTGTGTGTGTAGCGTTACTGCTGCTACAGAGGTTAGTGTAGAGTCGGCTGGTGTGTGTAGTGTTACTGCTACAGAGGTTAGTGTAGAGTCGGCTGGTGTGTGTAGTGTTACTGCTACAGAGGTTAGTGTAGAGTCGGCTGTGTGTGTGTAGTGTTACTGCTACAGAGGTTAGTGTAGAGTTGGCTGTGTGTGTGTAGTGTTACTGCTACAGAGGTTAGTGTAGAGTCAGCTGTGTGTGTGTAGTATTACTGCTGCTACAGAGGTTAGTGTAGAGTCGGCTGTGTGTGTGTAGCGTTACTGCTGCTACAGAGGTTAGTGTAGAGTCGGCTGTGTGTGTGTAGCGTTACTGCTGCTACAGAGGTTAGTGTAGAGTCGGCTGGTGTGTGTAGTGTTACTGCTACAGAGGTTAGTGTAGAGTCGGCTGGTGTGTGTAGTGTTACTGCTACAGAGGTTAGTGTAGAGTTGGCTGTGTGTGTGTAGTGTTACTGCTACAGAGGTTAGTGTAGAGTCAGCTGTGTGTGTGTAGTATTACTGCTGCTACAGAGGTTAGTGTAGAGTCGGCTGTGTGTGTGTAGTGTTACTGCTGCTACAGAGGTTAGTGGAGAGTCGGCTGTGTGTGTGTAGTGAACCAGGACCTCAGGCAAGTCTACTCCTTAGTATATTTAACGTGAAGAGGTATCAGTACACCACGAGTGTCCACAAGGAATGGTTTAAAAATGGTTAAACAATCACATTCACTACTTATTCTGCAGATATTGTCTCTATTTGTTCTAATATCCGTGTTTTTCCTGAGCAAATAAATCTTTACTGTCCAGATAAATTGCTTTATAAATATTTAAATAGTATTGTTTTCAAGCACCTGAGACTTCTGCATGGTACTCTATATATTGGAGCCTTTCAGTGAACTCCCAAACTCCCAAATTCATCCCAAACTCTGTTATCATTCAGACTGAGCAGAGTTGCGTTCTCACATACAAGCCTATAGAGCTTTGCTTGACGTCTGTGTGCTTCGGTTGAAGGACAGACAATGTGGAGATAATCAGGTATTTCAGGTGTAAATCTGCAATAAGCTTGAAAGTAGGGAACTGTTGATGAGTGTAATAGACCTGCTGAGAAAGTCATGCAAACTGAGAATGAGGGCGGGCAATCGTGGTTCTAGGTAATTTGCATGGCATCAGCATAACCATAATAAGTACTGAGCAGTCAAAGCAGGTATTAGATGAAAACTGTAAATAATACTGGGTGGTTTACACAAGGAGAAGCTTGGAAAGGGTTAAATAAACACAAATGCACTACTTTCTGTATTTATACTATGTGTACTAAGTGTTTTGTTGAGTAAGTAAAAGCTTCCTTTAAATATAACACTGTATATATATATATATATATATATATATATATATATATATATATATATATATATATATATATATATATATATATATATATATATATATATATATATTGGTGTCCAAAGAAAAATACGTATCTCTATAAGTATCTAATTATAAATTTACAGCAAAGGAAAAAAACTAACTTTATTGTCTATGTAAGTTATTGGCGACTGTTGAGGCAGGAATGGAGAGTCAGAGAGTAAAGTGAGTCAGAGAAAGAATAAGGTGCTGTAATAAAGAGAAGTGGAGGTAAAGAGCGACTGTTGAGGCAGGAATGGAGAGTCGGAAAGTAAAGCGAGTCAGAGAAAGAATACGGAGCTGTAATAAAAAGATGTGGAGGCGGAGAGTTGAGGCAGGAATGGAGAGATGTATATGTTTATTCTTCACCTGGCCTGAGGAAATCTCCTGTGACTGTACCTTACTGACTCTAATTCAACACCCTGTTTACATATACATTGTAATGAATTTCTGTAATTTTACTGTGGATATACAACAGTATCTTACTATTTTTTATAATAATTATAAAATACAGTTAAATAATCACACAATGTATGTAAATGAACAGTAATGCAATCAGTTTCCCAATAACAGAAAATAACTGTAATTTATCAGCGAATACAGTATTTTCTGTCAACCTTTTGAAATATGCACCATCATCACTTTACAGTCCAGTCACTATCCATCAAACTCGTCCTGGTGATTACAGACTAATGTTTCTTTTTAATGATAACCCTTTTTTATTAAACTGTTTAAACTGCTTCTAATTATTTAAGTGATAAAATATATGTAGTGGGCGGAGCCAGCCTATTGGGCTCAGCTGAGTTAAGACTCTTTCAGCTCATTCAGTCA
Source organism: Megaleporinus macrocephalus (assembly GCA_021613375.1). Classification (NCBI taxonomy): domain Eukaryota; kingdom Metazoa; phylum Chordata; class Actinopteri; order Characiformes; family Anostomidae; genus Megaleporinus; species Megaleporinus macrocephalus. The sequence goes on along the minus strand of CM038704.1, from coordinate 4,881,327 downwards.
GTGCAGGAAGTGCCGGGCAGCTTGTATTGTGTTCATTCGTAAAATAAAAAAAAAGATCATCTAAATCAGTTCTTAGACGAGGGGACGAGAGCTGCTGCGTTTACACCTGACATGTTTGGATTGTTTGCAGCTGTGGTGGTCCTCGTTAAACTCAAGAAAAAGAGAGCTGTTTACGTTGCGTCTCCTAATGTTTACAGTGATATGGTTTTGTCAGTATAATTATTAAACTTTTAAGATATAAGATGTTGTTAGTTAGGTTTGTTTCATTTAGTGACTACATTTAGCAAAGAAACTGTAGCTTGAACTGTGTTAGCTAGTTAGCTAGTTGGTAAGTATCATAAATACACAGTTATTTTACTGTCATATACTGTAATTCAAATTACAGTACAATACTGTTAAAATAAATTACAGTAGAGGCACTGCTGCCAGTATTTTACTGTTAATTCACAATTGTGTACTGTAATTTAATTTACAGTACAATATTGTTAAAATAAATTACAGGAGAGGCACTGTAAAATAACAGTAAAATACTGGTGTCTCTGCTGCCAGTATTTTACTGTTATTTTACAGCAAAATTTTTTACAGTGCATATATATATATATATATATATATATATATATATATATATATATATATACCCGATGTGGCACGTGATTTGTGACACGTTTCTGACCTGACACTACCCCGGATCCATCAGGCTCGGCTCTGGTAGCAGAACTACATGAATATTTTCTAGTCAGTCTGCATTTAAACAGCGGCACCTTCATGGTCTGCGGCTGTTACAGGACCTAACAAGGTGTGGAGGATAAAACCACATCTCTGACCAGACGAGCAGCTATTAATATCTCCTTTGTTGTGAGCGGTGGAACAGCACCCCGAGGGCCGGCTGGGGAGGAGGCCGGGGAGGAGGCCGGGGGAGGAGGCTGGGGAGGTGGCTGGGGAGGAGGCTTTGTTGACACAAAGAAGCACACTAGAGTAGATACCTAATAGAGCTCAGCGCCGAGCTCCAGAAGTAGGCAAAACTGTTGGGGCAGGATGAACTCGTCTGTGTCGGAGCGACCCCGGAAGGCTGGGAGCAGAGACAGAGGCGCGGACGTGGGGGAAAAAGTGGCCTTATTACCCCGCTCCATCATCATCTGTGACAGATTGTGTGGATAACCTCCTTCCGTATGATGCTGACCCCTCCGCCAGCCCTCCCCGCCATAATCGGACTGATAGCCGTCAGTATAATACCTTGTTACGGGGCGTCATTAGACTCGGAGGACGCGGCGGGGTGGGCGACCCCTCGCTGCTCGCAGGGGTCAATCAGAGACGAGGAGATGAAGAGAGCAGAGTGGCGTCTCTCCGTCAGATTCCGTGGGGGCAAGCGGCTCCGAGGCGGGATTTAAATTACACGGTGATCACGTTAAACAGAAAGGTCAGCGGTGGGAGGCCGTGCCGTGTTTACACGCCCGGAATTAATGCGGCCGGCAGCTCGCGGGCGCGGCGGCAGGTTGGAAGCGTCGCAATCCGTGAGTCACACAGACCTACCTCAGGGCGAGGTGCCTCCATGAATTATGGCCAAGAGGCACCATGCGGGGAGGCGGGACCGGGAAAAGCTCTGAGTGAAAAGCCCGAGTTTAAAGGGCCTTTGGAAGAATTGCCGCACGCTGCTTCCCTCCACTTCATTCATCTGTTCCCACCGACGCTACAAGCAGCTGAATAATGCAAAGCCTCTTTCTCTCTTTTTCCTTCTTTCTTTCTTTTTTCTTCACCGCGATTCGAGTGCTCGGCTAAAGCTGGCAACAAAGCCCGAGCTCAGATCGCTACCAGGAGCTAACGTGGAAGGGGATCAAAGTCGCCCAAGGTCAAGCGTCCCCATCAAGCTGCAATCCTCTGTTTCCGTCGTTGTTGTGTTACGGCTACGATTTTTTTTTCTTTCTTTTTTTCTTTGGCCCACCACCACCCCCCCTCATCGGAGGAATAACAGAACTTTATTATTTATTTACTTATTAAAGCATGTAACATTCTCATTTTTAAAGGGAACCCGGCTGGTGACATATGTAAGTCTTAATATGGTGTAATGACTCTTAATTATTTAGATATGTTATAAAAATCACTAAAAGTATCAGATTTATTAGATTTTCTGTAAAATCCGCTGCACGTGGGTCTCCATTGTTGTATCTACTGACGTGATCAGCGGGTGGTGACGTCAAATGGTTGCAGTAACCGGCCGTCACGCTTGAGCACAGCTAGCTACTAAACATGCTACTGTTCAGTCTTTACAGTTTGAGCTAGAACTCAACATTTCTAACATCAGCGGTGACATCACACACCACGTTAGTGTAAATGGTGAACAGAGAGGGTGGAGGAGAGAGTGGACACAGTGCTGGAGTTGTTGTGAAGCTGTGTGTTGGTGTTGATGGAGAAGGAGAGTGTCTGTTAAAGGAGCTCCGCTTTCTAGCAGGAAACATTCACACTCAGTAAACAGCTCGATACACTGAACGGGAGTGTCTCTGAGCTTCTCACTCCTTTATTAGTGAAGTAGTATGTTCACTACTAACACTGTACTTTCACCTTCAGGATCCACAAACGAGGAGAAGCAGCTGATGCTAACGCTAAACGTTCTCAGGAGAGAGTCCAGCTCATGTTCACGTTCACGGTTCTTCTCGCGGTTCTCCATAATCTGGAGCTTTTGGACTTCCTGTGTGGAGAAACTGTGACACTGCATTGTGTTTTATTCTACGCTTAAAACCAACAGCCTCCATCAAGTCTCTCACCAGTGGTGGTCTACTGAACCACTCACACTCATCCAGACTGAAGTGAGGAGAGCAGAGCGGGGGTCTTTGGGTAGCTGTGTTGGTCCACACGCTGCTTCACTAACTATTCTCCTTGTTTATGTTTGTGAAGCTGTTTAGACTAATATCAGTTTTCCCACTGCCTTTCACTGAAACAACACCAACAACACAATGTACATGGTTTTCTTTAAGCTAGGTTAGTAACTAACATCCACTCCTTCACACCACAGTCCAGTTTAGACCTGAAACCATCTGACCTCATCTACCCAGCAGGCATTGCACGTCAGGAATAATGGCTACGTCCATATGTTACATATTTAGAATAAAAGTGTTAATTCACTTTTGTGATACTTTTTTTTGCAATGTGTTTTAAAAATTTAGAGTCATTACAACATATTAAGGCTTACAAGTGTTACCAGACGGGGTTCCCTTTAAGTTATGTAAAATTTTGAAAAGGGCTGAGGGGAAATGGGGGGGCGGAATAGATGGTGGACACATACAAAATGCAAAAATAAGAAGAGAAAATAATAATAATATTAATAAAAACAAATAAGTAAATACAAATGTATTTGAAGATGTAAATTGAAAGTGCGACTTGACAAAAAACAGTTACCTTTTTACATTCCTTTTGTAATGTATGTGTGTGGGTCTGTGTGTGTGTGTGTGTGTGTGTGGGTCTGTGTGTGTGTGTGTGTGTTACGGCTAAGGTTAGAGCTAAGATAACAAGCGGGTCCCCCGAGGGCCGAGGCACCCCAGGAAGCCCCGCTGGGAGATGAGGACATGGGTGTATAATCAAGCCTGATTATAGATAATTGCAGGCCACTTACGCTCGTCCGCCGCAAGTCACTCAACACAAGCATCGTTATTGGACGCACGTCAGATGGTTGGGTGCTCAGCTGATCACAATCACGGTCAGAGGTTAACCCTGAGAGTGGAGTGCCTATTCATCCCACCCCACAATCCCCCGCGAGCACACCAAGGTAAGGTAACACTGTATAGACCATCACTGGGAGCCGCCCGGCATCATTATAGGTTCCGTCGGAAAAGGAACCGCCACTCACGAAAGCGTGAGCGGTGAGTAGGATACGCCATCCTTCAAACCCACAGCGAGCGCTGCCGAGGACGCGTCTGCGGCTCGGCGGGTTTGTTCTCCGCAGCTCCTTCTTCTTCTTGTTTTCATCCCGTTTGGAAAATATGTCACGCGCGCCGTCTGACTATGCAGGGGCGGGGAATTAAAAAATGATGCGCACCGTATTAGGATTTTTACCAGCGCTTCTCGACGCCATTCCGCATCCCACTTTAAGGAGAGCCTGGTGGGAATACGAACGGAACAGGAATTCTCAAAACCCCAAACTTACTTTCACCTGCCAGTCCAGCGCCGCCAATGCCGCCAACGCCGCCTCGCCCCCAAAGCCCAGCCCTTTGCAAAGGAGCCACTCCGGGTGTGCTTGAAATGATGACCACTGTGCTGCTGTCAGCTGACTCGGGCTGTAATTCAATCAAAGCACCCAAGAGCTGCTGTGCAGCACTTAAGCCTTACAGGACGACGCAGTATCGAACCACCGTGACGCTAATATGATGCGCAGCGGGCATCGCTCTGAGTAGATCCCATTTGATTGCGGAGTTTGAAGAAGAGGCTTTCATTGATTAGCAATTAAAGACCCATTTGCCGCATGTTTCTTATATATTAGGCTCCACTTCTGATGTTTGGGTGGGTTTATATACCAAAATCTATCTATCAATCTATATATATATATATATATATATATATATATATATATATATATATATATATATATATATATATATATATATATATATATATATATATATATATATATATATATATATATGAATGAAAAACAAGTCCAATGAAAAACAAGTATCTCGAAAATGCAACTTTACAGGAGAGACCAAAAACATACTTTATTTTCAAAGTAAGTCAATGGAACCAGAATTTTTTCCAAGCTATTTTGGAGAACTTCTATTGGTCCATTCATCATAAAATTTTCAAACAATGTAAACATCCATTGGCATGTTCAAATGATGTAGAAAACTCAAAATCGCCAAAAATGGAGATACATATATATATATTTACAGTCATCTCAAGTTGCAAAAACTTATTTTATTAATTATTAATTATTAATTTTAATTATCAATTACTACTTAGCAAGCTACACCAAGTGATGGTCACAAACAATAAAACGACTACATTTACCATCTCTACAAACTCTCAGCAGACACTTGGCAACTAGCCAACTAATTGAGAAGGCTAATATGTATATTTGTCACATGAACTCATGAACCTTAACATGCCTTTTACAATCATTTAGCAATGTTGAAATCACTATGGCAACAGTACAGTGGGCGGGACTTTCACTAAACACTGATTGGCCCACACTAAACACTGATTGGCTGACTGATGGACTCTTTGCGGAGAACAGACCAACCAGAACCCTCCCTGTTCTGCGCTTAAATATATAAATATATAAATATCTCCAAAATGACAGCTTTACTTTTAATGAAAGTCAATGGAACCAAAATGTTTTAAGCGGTTTTGGAGCATTTCTATTGGTCCACTCATCATGACACTGTTACACGATGTAAACGGCAGCTGCTCCATTTAAACGATGTAGAAAAATGGATGAAAATGGAGATACAGGTTTTTCTTTGGACGGCGACAATATATAAATAAGCAGCTTTCTCCTGGGGCCAGTACGGGCTAAGACTCACAGTCACACTACTATATTAATAACAATAATAGACCATAAGACATCAATCAATTATTGTTTTATTATAAACTCACCTGGAGGGTAAAAGCTTTACAAACTGCACAGGTAGAGGCAGTCTCTGACTTAGGGCAGTTTCTGACTCTGACTACATATGTAGTAATTAGTCTCTGACTTAGGGCAGTTTCTGACTCTGACTACATATGTAGTAATTAGTCTCTGACTTAGGGCAGCCTTTGACTCTGACTATATATATGGTAATTAGTCTCTGACTTAAGGCAGCCTCTGACTCCGACTACATATATGGTAATTAGTCTCTGACTTAGGGCAGTTTCTGACTCTGACTACATATGTAGTAATTAGTCTCTGACTTAGGGCAGTTCCTTACTGAGACTGTCTCTGACTGAGGGCAGCCTCTGACTCCGACTACATATATGGTAATTAGTCTCTGACTTAAGGCAGCCTCTGACTCCGACTACATATATGGTAATTAGTCTCTGACTTAGGGCAGTTTCTGACTCTGACTACATATGTAGTAATTAGTCTCTGACTTAGGGCAGCCTCTGACTCCGACTACATATATGGTAATTAGTCTCTGACTGAGGGCAGCCTCTGACTCCGACTACATATATAGTAATTAGTCTCTGACTGAGGGCAGTCTCTGACTCCGACTACATATATGGTAATTAGTCTCTGACTGAGGGCAGTCTCTGACTCTGACTACATATATGGTAATTAGTCTCTGACTTAAGGCAGCCTCTGACTCCGACTACATATATGGTAATTAGTCTCTGACTTAAGGCAGCCTCTGACTCCGACTACATATATGGTAATTAGTCTCTGACTTAAGGCAGTTCCTTACTGAGACTGTCTCTGACTGAGGGCAGCCTCTGACTCCGACTACATATATGGTAATTAGTCTCTGACTTAAGGCAGCCTCTGACTCCGACTACATATATGGTAATTAGTCTCTGACTTAAGGCAGCCTCTGACTCCGACTACATATATGGTAATTAGTCTCTGACTTAGGGCAGCCTCTGACTCCGACTACATATATAGTAATTAGTCTCTGACTTAGGGCAGCCTCTGACTCCGACTACATATATAGTAATTAGTCTCTGACTTAGGGCAGCTTCTGACTCCGACTACATATATGGTAATTAGTCTCTGACTTAAGGCAGCCTCTGACTCCGACTACATATATAGTATATAGTCTCTGACTTAGGGCAGCCTCTGACTCCGACTACATATATAGTAATTAGTCTCTGACTTAGGGCAGCCTCTGACTCCGACTACATATATAGTAATTAGTCTCTGACTTAGGGCAACCTCTGACTCCGACTACATATATGGTAATTAGGCTTTGACTTAAGGCAGCCTCTGACTACATATATAGTAATTGGTCTCTGACTGAGGGCAGCCTCTAACTCTGACTACATATATAGTAATTAGTCTCTGACTTAGGGCAGTCCCTTACTGAGACAGTCTCTGACTTAGGGCAGCCTCTGACTACGACTACATATATAGTAATTAGTCTCTGACTTAGGGCAGCCTCTGACTCTGACTATATATATAGTAATTAGTCTCTGACTTAGGGCAGCCTCTGACTCTGACTATATATATAGTAATTAGTCTCTGACTTAGGGCAGCCTCTGACTCCGACTACATATATAGTAATTAGTCTCTGACTTAAGGCAGCCTTTGACTCCGACTACATATATGGTAATTAGGCTCTGACTTAAGGCAGCCTCTGACTACATATATAGTAATTGGTCTCTGACTGAGGGCAGCCTCTAACTTATGGTAGTCTCTGACTTAGGGCAGTCCCTTACTGAGACAGTCTCTGACTGAGGGCAGCCTCTGACTCCGACTACATATATAGTAATTAGTCTCCGACTTAGGGCAGCCTCTGACTCTGACTACATATATGGTAATTAGTCTCTGACTTAAGGCAGCCTCTAACTCCGACTACATATATAGTAATTAGTCTCCGACTTAGGGCAGCCTCTGACTCCGACTACGTATATAGTAATTAGTCTCTGACTGAGGGCAGCCTCTGACTCCGACTACATATATGGTAATTAGGCTCTGACTTAAGGCAGCCTCTGACTACATATATAGTAATTGGTCTTTGACTGAGGGCAGCCTCTAACTTATGGTAGTCTCTGACTTAGGGCAGTCCCTTACTGAGACAGTCTCTGACTGAATACAGTTTCTGACTCCGACTACATATATAGTAATTAGTCTCCGACTTAGGGCAGCCTCTGACTCCAACTACAAATAATTGTAATTAGTCTCTGACTGAGGGCAGTCTCTGACTTAGGGCAGCCTCTGACTCCGACTACATATATGGCAATTAGTCTCTGACTGAGGGCAGTACCTAAATGAGGACAGTCTCTGACTAAGGGCAGTCTCTGACTCTGTGGGTGGAGTTCAACGGCTGTAGGCCTTATAGGTAGATATATGCAAATGCACCTTTGTGACATCACATAAATAGTGACTACACTTAAAGGTCTGGTCTGTTTTTCAGTGCAGCTCTGGCTCCCTGTATAAACTGTACGGAGTCCTGAATGAACCCTGTTTACATGCTTTCAAACTCTTTGTTCTCCTAATAAAGCAAAGGAAATCCACACGGGCCCTCAAGTTGTTTGCGTGAGCGTGTGAGCGAGAGGGTCATCAGATCGAGGAAGGCACTTCATAATAGGCTTTTATGCAAAAGGCCAGAATCCCAAACACCAGGATTTGATCCGCCGTTAATCTCTGTCCAGAGAAAGTCATTTCTAATTAAGACTAATGAATCTGGTTAATATCCTCTTAGCGCTCAGATAATTGGGACATCACTTGAGCTGATAAGTTGCATCGTTTGCTGTGGCTGTTTGGTGTGTGTGTGTGTGTGTGTGTGAGGGATGCGGGCGTGTGGTGGCGGCGGCGGCGGTGGTGGGTTTATGCACGCTTAGCAAGGAAGAATCTGATGTGACAGGTATTTTTCAGCCCTCGTACCGCAGCAGTCAATTTAAATAAACTACTGTCATGTCCCATAAGGGCTGCCACCGGCTCCGATCCGAACCGGGGCCCCGCAAACTAAATGAAATTGCGAATGTAAATTAGCCCGTCCCGTTCCCCGCGCGTTATTGATACTGACAGTGAGGAACTAGATCATATAAGGGTGTATTTGTACATCAGCCAAACATGCAGCGACTCCCAAACAGCCTGATGGAAAGCAAACGGTTTGGGGAAGCGTGTCAAACAGGGGCCCCGCGTTTTCCTCCCGCAACCATAAATCGGAAGATTATTGCACAATTCACGGGAGCGGACGCGGCCGCGGTCTTCCCGTTTGCCGAGTAGATTGATAACCAATTTAATAGCCGCCACCCTTTGTTTCCAAATGTATTATTACACAGCGTCGGTATAAAAGCCATCCATAACCGCAGAAATGAGTTTTAGGTCCGCGCTGATGGGACAGCGATGGAGGAATGAAAAATAGGAAATGAACAAGCGGCACGCTAGACGGAGCTGGGGGGCTTGTTTTGATGGGAAAGCAGGGAGGAAGTGAGGTAATGCCCTTGTAATGCACTTAATAATGACCTTGCAATTAATAAGCTATTTATTACCATATTATTAAGCAGTAACTAGCGGGTTCTTGGTGTATTACAGATCATAATCTTATACTTAATATCTTTAGGTGTTAATTACTATATTAATAAGCAGTAACTAGCAAGTTATTTGTGTAATTTATATTATACATTAGGTGTTAATTACTATATTAATAAGCAGTAATTCGCAAAGTTGTTCTGTATTACACATCATAATCTTGTATATAACATCTCAGGTGTTAATTATTATATGATTAAGCAGTAATTAGCAAATACTTTGTGTACAACACAATCTTTAACTAAACACTTTTTAGTTGTTAATAATTATATTATAACAAAATAAGTAGTGGCATCTATTACATAACATATCATTTTAGGTGTTAATTAATATATTACAGCACAGTAACTAGTGCGTTCTTTGTGTATTTTGCCCTATATTTTTTACATAACATCATTATTATATTATTAAGCAGTAACTAGTGGGTTCTTGGTATATCACACAATGTTATACATAACATTTTAGGTAATAATTACTATATTATAACATAACATTATATACCTAATGATGATATTGATGATGATAATAATAATGTAATTTCTAAATAGAGATGTAATGTTCTAGATAGTTCTTGGTGTGTAACACTAGCTAGCACTAACAGCTGAGGTAATATATTAACAGAGATGCAATGTTCTAGATAGTTCTTGGTATGTAACACTAGCTAATAGTAACCGTTGAGGTAATACATTAACAGACATGCAATGTTCTAGATAGTTCTTGGTGTGTAACACTAGCTAATAGTAACCGTTGAGGTAATATATTAAGAGAGATGTAATGTTCTAAATAGTTCTTGGAGTTTAGCACTAGCTAACACTAACAACTGAAAACAACTGAGGTAATAAATTAACAGAAATGTAATGTTCTATACAGTTCTGGTATTTAGCACCAGCTAATGCTCACAGTTGAGTTAATATATTAACAGTGGTGTAACATTCTAGATAGTTCTTAGTGTTTTGCAGTAGTTAGTATTAACAGTTGAGGTAATATATTAACAGAGAGGAAATGTTCCAGCTAGCTTTTGGTGTTTAGCACTACCTAACGCTAACAGCTGAGGTAATATATTAACAGAGATACAATGTTCTAGATAGTTCTTGGTGTGTAACACTAGCTAATAGTAACAGTTGAGATAATCTATTAACAGAGATGTAATGTTCTAGATAGTTCCTGGTGTTTAGCACTAGCTAACACTAGCAGTTGAGGTAATATATTAACAGAGATGTAATGTTCCAGATAGTTCTCAGTGTTTAGCAGTAGCTAGCATTAACAGTTGAGGTAATATGTTAACAGAGAGGAAAGGTTCTAGCTAGCTCTTGGTGCTTAGCACTAGCTAACGCTTACAGCTGAGGTAATATATTAACAGAGATGTAATGTTCTAGATAGTTCTTTGCATTTAGCAAAAGCTAATGCTAACAATTGAGGTAATCTATTAACAGTGATGTAATGTTCTAGATAGTTCCCCCTGTTTAACGTTAGCTAACTCTAACAGTTGCGGTAACACGTTAAAAGAAATGTAAGGTTCTAGCTCTTGGTGTTCAGCACTAGCTAACACTATCAGTCACGGTCATGTGTTAACAGAGATGTAAGGTTCTAGGTAGCTCTTGGTGTTTAGCAGTAACTAACACTAATAACTGAGGTAATACAGTAACAGTGATGTAATGTTCTAGATAGCTCTCGCTGCAGGATCCACAGTAACGTTAACACTGTTAGTTTGTTAGTTGAGTGTCTGTGAGATGAACCTGCAGGTAAACCAGGTGAGAGTAAAATGAGACAATGTGTACTGGAGTTAGGACACACCCCTGTGGGAGAGGTGGGCGGAGTCAACAGTGGTTTATTATCATTTAAAGGTACAGACACTGAAAGCAGTCCGTTCTGAACAGGACTGTTTATACGGGGGGAGAAGAAAGAGCTGAGCTGCTGCAGACGTTTCATTAAGACCCCAGAGAGGCTGGAACAGGGGCGTGTGCTCTTATATCAAACCAGTAGTAGGTAATTAACTGGCTGCTGATTAGTACATTAATAAGAACGAGTGCTTTTATTTATTTATTAAGGTGTTGCAGTACAAACAGTCTCAGTCTGGATCTCAGTGAAGAGGAAGGTCTCCTCATTGTATTTATCACTGATTTATTTATTTCGACTATGAATAATAACCCACCTCTGGCTTCATAACACTTATTAAGAAGCTTACAAGGGCTCCACGGTGGGACGGCTGGTAAGTAAACGACCCTGAATCCGAGATGAATGAGAACAATGATCATAATGTACAGTGCTTGAATCCTGCATGAGGCTTTACTGTGAAGAAGAAGAATGAATTTCACTCTTAATTCAACTTTTGAAGACTATTGACCTTCTGACGTTTCAGATGTTCAACATTTAATGTCGCATCATCTGTGTTCTGGATACAAAACCCGCCCTAGACTGATGCAGAAGAACTAGAGTGCTGATTCAGGATGCACAAGAGAACTTTTCTCTCTCTCTTTCGCTCGCTCGCTCAGAGTCCTTGACCAGCAACATACAGTATTTATAATGTATGAAATGCTCTTTACATTATTAATCAGCATATATGAACACAGACTGACCAAGGCTTCACCGGAAGACACCTTCAGAAAGCCCATTAATGCGATGTTCCAGCGTTCCTGATGGTCAAAATGAGCATCTTTTGTGGACCCTCCACGTTACCTTCAACCTACAGCGAGTACTAGAGCTCTTCAGGCTGCCGCGAAATAGAAAAGGAAGCAGCCTCGTTCAACAACGACGCTTTGAGTCGAGAGAAAAACTCTGCATACCAAATGAGCAGCTTTCTTACAGACACAGAAAAGGCCAAGAGAGGCAATCAACACAGTCACTATAGCAACCGCTGGCAGCCAATCACAATGGGAGGTTGACCTCAGGGGACGCTCTGATAGGCCGACTGGGGGAGAGACTACTGGCAGGCTTGCGAAGGGGCGGGAGTTAATTAAATGGCTCAAAATTAAACTGAGAAAGGTGGAGTTCCCCCCCCACCAACCCTTCAAACCTTTAACCCCCCAACCCAAGCCCTTCCACCAGCCCAAACCCATCAACCCCCCAAAACCTTTCACCCCCCAATTCCCGCAAAACCCTCCGCCACCCCCCATACCCTTGATCCCAACTAAAAACCACCAGCAGCCCCCAAATCTTTCCCTCTCCAAAACCCTTTAACCCCACCCAAATCCCACACTGGCCCCCTCAAAACCCTTCACTAGCCCAAACTCTTCACCCTTGCAAAGCCTTTCACCCCCCAATCCCTCCAAAACCCTCTGCCAACCCCCACAGACCCTTCACCCCCCAAAGCCCACACTACCCCACCAAACCTCACCCCAAACCTTTCACGCCAACCAAAAACCACCAACCCCAAACCTTCCATTCTCCAAACCCTTTACCCCCCAAAATCCTCTGCCACCCACCCAAACTCTTCACCCCCAAACCCTTCACCCCACCTAAACCCCTCAAACCTCCAAAACCTCCACACCACCCAAACCCACCACCAGCCCCTAAACCTTTTACCCCACCCAAACCCTTCACCCCATCCAAACCCTCCATCACCACTAAAACCCTTTAGCACACCCCAAACACTTCACCCTACCCAAATCCCACATTAAACCCCTTAAACCCTTCAGCCCACCCAAACCCTCCATAACCCCCTAAAACCCTTCGCAACCCCAAACCCTTCACCAGCCCAAACCACCCAACCCCCCAAACCCCCAACCCACCTTCCAAAACTCTTCACCCCCCAAACGCTACACACCACCAAACCCTTCGTCACCCCCTTTCACAAAACCCTCTGAACCCCCCCCCGACCCCCCCCCCCCCCCCCCCCCCCCCCCCCCCCCCCCCCCCCCCCAAACCTTCTACCCCCCCTCCCACCACCATGCCCACGCTACCAATTAATTCCTTTGGAGGAAAGTAGTATCCAGGTGTCTGTTATGAAGCCTCTACTGGACGTGCCTGAGTTCTTAATACTGAATCACGTTCTTCATGGACTCCTGTCAGGATTTGGAATTACCTTCACGGTTACTGAGCTCCATATGAGCACCTGATGTTCTAATTTAGCTCACATTGATCTCCTTACCTTCTTATTTATAACATCCTGTATGTGTAATACTATCAGAGGTCCACCTGCTCTACCTGGTGTTTTCTGACTCGTATGATTTGACTGCCTCTGTTCCATCTCACTTACGTCTGCACTGTCTGTGTTCTGAATCTACTGTCTGGTCTAGACAGAGAACGGGTTCCTTCTTTAGAACCTTGCACTCTTACAAAAAGTACCACTGTGATCTTCGAGTGGTGCCATGGAAGAATCAGTTCTGGTTCCCCAAGGAATAAGATTTGTGAGTAAGAGTCATCTTGAGTCTTGGTTCCTCTTAGTGGTTCTTCTTCATGCTCTTAGAGATTTTATGTCTTGGTTCTGCTCAGTGGTTCTGCTTGGTGTTCTTAGGGTGTTTAAGTCTTGGTTCTTCTGAGTGGTTCTTCAACATGCTCTGAGAGAGTCTGAGACTTGCTTTCTATTAGTGGTTCTCACTGAGTGTCTCGTTTTGAGTCTTAGTTCTTCTCACTGAATATCCTCATACTTTTGGGAAGCTTCTCTATTTGAGAATTGGTTCCTCTTGGTTGTGATGTTTTAAGGAGTTTGAGTCTTGGTTCCTCTTCATGATATTCCTCATGTTCCTGAGGAGTTTCTCCTTTTCAGTTCTCTCTGTGGTTCTTCCTCATCGTCTTAAGGAGGTTTGAGTCTTGGCTTCTCTCAATCGTTCTTTCTCACTCTCTTAAAGAGTGTCTCTTTTCGAGTTTTGGTTTCTCTCAGTGGTTCTTCCTGAGCTTTGGTTCCTCTCGGTGGATTTTCCTGAGATTTGGTTTCTCTTAGTGGTTCTTCCTAAGTTTTGGTTCCTCTCAGTGGTTCTTCCTGAGTTTTGGTTCCTCTTAGAGGTTCTTCCTGAGTTTTGGTTCCTCTCAGAGGTTCTTTCAGATTTTTGGTTCCTCTCAGTGGTTCTTCCTGAGTTTTGGTTCCTATTGAGATTTGGTTCCTCTCAGTGGTTCTTTCTGAGTTTTGGTTCCTCTCAGTGGATCTTTCTGAGTTTTGGTTCCTCTCAGTGGTTCTTTCTGAGTTTTGGTTTCTTTCAGTGGCCCTTCCTGAGTTTTGGCTCTTTCTTAGTTTTGGTTCCTTTCAGTGGTTCTACTGGGTTTTGGTTCCTCTCAGTGGTTCTTTCTGAGTTTTGGTTCCTCTCAGTGGATCTTTCTGAGTTTTGGTTCCTCTCAGTGGTTCTTTCTGAGTTTTGGTTTCTTTCAGTGGCCCTTCCTGAGTTTTGGCTCTTTCTTAGTTTTGGTTCCTTTCAGTGGTTCTACTGGGTTTTGGTTCCTCTCAGTGGTTCTTTCTGAGTTTTGGTTCCTCTCAGTGGATCTTTCTGAGTTTTGGTTCCTCTCAGTGGTTCTTTCTGAGTTTTGGTTCCTCTCAGTGGCCCTTCCTGAGTTTTGTCTCTTTCTTAGTTTTGGTTCCTTTCAGTGGTTCTACTGGGTTTTGGTTCCTCTTAGTGGTTCTTCCTGAGTTCTGGTTCCTACCAGTGGTTCTGACTTTTGGTTCCTGTCAGTGGTTCTTCCTGAGTATTGGTCCTTCCTGAGATTTGGTTCCTCTCAGTGGTTCTCAGGGAGTTTCTCCTTTTGAGTTTCGGTTCTGCCAGCTTTAAATTTCTGTGGGGCTGTTCGACTACACTGTGTTGTGAAAGTGAACTGTGCTCTGCTGGACGTCAGGATTTGCGCTGTACGTAAGTTTGGTGGACGTGGACGCGAGAGGAGCTCCACTTTCTTTCCTGAGTCAGCGCAACAGCCTCGCTTCTGCTGAGACATCCAGACGACACGTCACTGTCAGCGCCAAATCGCTTAAACCGGCGTCCGTGTGATCCGGAATCCGAGGTGATCCGTCGCTCTTTGTTTGTTAATCGATATCCTTCACTCTCTCTGTTTTCTCTCCTGTCATACGCAGCATTAATAACTGGACACCGTGTTCGGCGTGAATACAAATGCGAGGGCGGAATCAATTCCTCTTGAATTTTGATGCGGAACTCGCTTTGACATGCAATAATTCGGGGTCTAAGTGTCTGACGGCAGGTTAATGAGATAGAACCCCTGACCTGAAGTGTACCGACCCACTCGGCGCCCCCTAATTCAGGAACTTTCAGTTTAAACGCAGTGAGACTGTGACGGATGAGAAAACAAAGGAAGTACTCCAGAACTGTTTTGGGATCACGACTGCCCCCCCAACCTTCAGCGCAATGGTTACTTTCTGTAAGTCCTTGGAGCATGGTTCTTCCTAAGTTTTGGTTCCTCTCAGTGGTTCTTCCAGAGTTTTGGTTCATCTCAGTGGTTCTTCCTGAGTTTTGGTTCCTCTCGGTGGTTCTTTCAGGGTTTTGGTTCTTCCTGAGTTTTGGCTCCTTTTAGTGGTTCTTAGTGAGTTTTGGTTCCTCTCAGTGGTTCTCCTCAAGTTTTGGTTCTTCCTGACTTTTGGTTTCTCTTAGTGGTTCATCCTGAGTTTTGGTTCTTCCAGAGTTTTGGTTCCTCTCAGTGGTTCTTAGTGAAGTTTGGTTCTTCCTGAGTTTTGGTTCCTCTCAGTGGCTCTTTCAGAGTTTTGGTTCTTTCTGAGTTTTGGTTCATCTCAGTGGTTGTTCCTGAGTTTTGTTTCCTCTTAGTGGTTCTTCCAGAGTTTGCTTCCTCTTAATGGTTCTTCCAGAGTTTTGGTTCCTCTCAGTGGTTCTTAGTGAGATTTGGTTCTTCCTGAGTTTTGGTTCCTCTCAGTGGTTCTTTCAGAGTTTTGCTTCTTCCTGAGTTTTGGTTCCTCTCAGTGGTTCTTCCAGAGTTTTGGTTCCTCTCCGTGGTTCTTCCAGAGTTTTTGTTCTTACTGAGTTTTGGTTCCTCTAAGTGGTTCTTTCAGAGTTTTAGTTCTTCCAGAGTTTTGGTTCCTCTCAGTGGTTCTTCCAGAGTTTTGGTTCCTCTCCGTGGTTCTTCCAGAGTTTTTGTTCTTACTGAGTTTTGGTTCCTCTAAGTGGTTCCTCTTCCAGAATTTTGGTTCCTCTCAGTCTGTTTTGGATAAATTAATTCCTCTTGAATTTTGATGCGGAACTCACTTTCTGATGTGGAATAATTCGGGGTCTAAGTGTCTGAGTGGTTTCTCCCTGACCTGAAGTGTACTGACTCACCTGACGCTCTCTAATTTGAGTGCTTTCTGTTTAAACGGAGTGAGACTGCGACGGGTGAGAAAACAAAGGAACTACTAAGAACTGTTTAACTTTTGGGATCACGATTGCCCCCCCCAACCCTCGGTGCAATGGTTACTTCCTGTAAATCCTTGGAGCGTCTCCTCCTTCACTTCGCAAAACACACAGCACCGCGTACCCTCATTCATATTTAATACCGCATAATAACTCGCTGCAGCAGCAACATGACAGGAATCGTATCCGGGGTCCCTGAGGGCCCCCCACGCTGTGGTTGTGACAATGCGCTCCGTTTTCATCTCATTAGAAAATAAAAACCATTTCCCATCTTTGCTAAGATTCTCCAGCCTTGCCGCGCTTGCTCCTAGCGGCCTCCCGCTAATCAGGCTGAGGGAGAAGCGGAGGAGTTACTGTTTCTGTCTAATGAGAGCAAAGCACACTCGGAATTTATTCAACCATTCATGTTTCATACCAGCTCGGAATAAAAACACTCCCTATTCAGAAGCCGGGAACCTCATGTTTTGTTGACTTTGTTGAATATTAGTTGACAAATCGTATAATACATCGCCGCTGTCCAAAGTATAACATGTATCTCTATTTTTGTTGATTTTTATTTTTCTACCTCATTCGAACGCAGCAGCTGTCGTTTATACTGTGTGTAAATTACGTAATGAATGGACCAATAGAAATGCTCCAAAATAGCTGGGAAAGTTTTCTGGTTCCATTGACTTACATTAAAAGTAAAGAAGGTTTTTGGCCTCTCATGTAAAGCTGCCACATGTTTGTCTTTGTACAACAATGATATGCTATATGTAATAAATCTTATTAAACTGGTCCTGAATGCTGATTGGCTGAGACACAATTGATCATAAAATATGTATATGCTGACCTACAACCACCTCTAAATAGCTGCCCACATTAGAGAAATCCTTGCAGTGTTAATGTAATTTTGTACTCTAATGCTTCTTGTATGGACCACTGGGTGTACAAATGAAGTTCTATTTAAAGTGGTGAGCTCATGAACAAACTTTATTATAACTAGAGACTAGGGGTGTGCCATATCGTATCGTACACAATAATATCGCCAACATTTTTGAATATCGTGAACGATACTATACCCTGAAATATTGTGCCATATCACCCATCACTAATTATCACATCAGGTACTACTTTTACTGTTTTTAGCAAAAGAAAAATTCAAACTTTTCTCATTTCCCATTATATAATCTACTAGAGACAGATTTTATATCCAGTATCATTCACTTTACTTCAGTCCTGGATATATGGAGATATTTGGAGTGTATTATTTAGTATCGTGACATTCTGGATCATTGACTTCTGTTACAATCTGATGAAAGTTAATATATTTTTAAATATCTCAGTTAGGAGTGTGCCATATCATATCGTATGCTATAATAACGTTTAATTTTCATTTTGTTGCAGTAGTGTATTCTTAGAATATTTTATTAATTCAATGTTTTGTCATATTGCCAAGAGTATCGCTATCGCAAAAATACCATGAAATATCGGGATATTGTTGTAGGGCCATATTGCCCACCCCTACTAGAGAAGCTGCTCACCTGGCTAACAGGCCAGAAGTTAGAAAATAAGCTAAAACACCCCATCATCAAAATCACAGGCTTAAATTTAAGTACTAACGATATGCTTAACCATAAAACTGCTGTATAAAAGTCTAAAGAACATTTCTTCAACATCTTATATGCTTTAAATGTCTGTGTTTAAGTCAGAGGTAGCATCAAACCCAGGCTGAGTTTCAAACACCTCCGTACTCCCTATATAGTGCACTATGTAGGCGTTGGAATTCTAGCTTTTTTGGATGTGTCTGAATCCCAAATGACTATTTATAGCCATACTATACCCTGCTGGGCTGCCAGTATTTCAATTCCCACCTAGTGCACTAAGTAGGGAGCAGGGAGCCGTTTGAGATTCAACCCCAGTTTAGAAAAAGAGGCGTGGTTGGACTTTGGTGTCTAAACAAAATGACCAGCAGTGCTATGATATCATTGGTTCACGATAAGACCACAATGTTTTTTTGAAAAGTTCAATGTACAGTGTACAGTGATGGGCGTCCAATCGACCTCCTCGTTCAACAATCCATGGTTGCTTAGCAGTGAAACCATACTCTGGAGGAACTATGTTTCTTGGCGGAATTGATTGATTTTGTTCATAGCATTGAAAAAACTATATTTGATCAACACGAATGACTCTTTTTTTCTTGTTACGATCAACACAAGTTTGGATGTGTCTGAATCCTAAAAGACTATTTATAGCCATACTATACCCTGCTGGGCTGCCAGTATTTTAATTCACACCTAATGCACTAAGTAGGGAGCAGGGAGCTGTTTGAGATTGAACCCCAGTTTGGAAAAAGAGTCATTGTTTGGCTTGTAGAGGGAATTTGGAATTTTCTGTTGTCCAAACAGTGCTATGATATCATTGTTTCACGAAAAGACAACAAAAATCTTTTAAAGTTGATGTAATAAAAGTTCAATGTACACTGATGGGCGGCTAACTGAGCTTCTTGTTCAACAATCTATGGTTGCTTAGCAGTGTAACCATACTCTAAATCAACTAGGTTTCTTGGCGGAATTGTTTGGATGTGTCTGAATCCCAAAAGACTATTTATAGCCATACTATACCCTGCTGGGCTGCCAGTATTTCAATTCCCACCTAGTGCACTAAGTAGGGAGCAGGGAGCTGTTTGAGATTCAATCCCAGTTTGGAAAAAGAGGCATTGTTGGACTTGTGAAGGGAATTTAGAATTTTCTGTTGTCCAAACAGTGCTATGATATCATTGGTTCATGATAAGACAACAACAACAACAAAAAAAGTAATAATCTTGTGTTTTAATGGTTTAACCTGTCCGTGCAGTGAAATGCTCACATACACACACGTTAATGAACACACATACTAGGGGGCAGTGAACACACTGGCCCGGTAGAGTGAGCAGCCCCATCCACAGTGCCCGGGAAGCAGTTGGGGGCTTCAGGGAATCAAACAAGCAACCTTCTGGTCACAAGGCTGAGCTCCAGCTAATGACTGCCCCAAAACTTTACTCACTAGTGTAGTGGGTAAAACCTTTGCTGTTCATACAGCACACTGGGATTTAGTGCTGTTCTCTGGCCAGAACACTACTCCACACCAATAAGACTCCTGATGGTAGAGCCGCCAACCTCTGTAACATTCAATTATAAGTTGTAGAGAATTGGTGAATGGAGAGTCGGTTATTCTTTAGTTAGCTCCAGTGTTGTTGTTTGTTATTTGCAGGTGTCAGCACAAAAAGCCTCCTACCTTTCACCATTAGAGTCCCGGCACTGCTCGCTACACCAAACTGGTTGTGGGCCGTACAGGTGTAGACACCAGCATCAGATTTGGAGGCGTTGGAGATCCTTAGACTGCCACTCTCCAGAACCGTGACCCTGAAAGACCAGACAACACAGTTACAGACCACAAAGCACAGAAAGTACAAACTGCAGATGAGAATCTGTGATATAAAATAAATGCTGTGTGATACAAAAATGATTCCACCGTGAAGCTCAAATGAGGCATCTCGTATTTCATGCCCTCGTATTTTTCTATTTGAATGCTATTTGACAACAACAGCTGCATAAACACTTTTTTATGAATGCATGAAAGAATCTTCTGTGTGTTTCTTTGTTGAGCTCAACAACTGCCCAACCTGTGCAGTCTGATGCTGAACAACTGCCCGACCTGTGCAGTCTGATGCTGAACAACTGCCCGACCTGTGCAGTCTGATGCTGAACAACTGCCCAACCTGTGCAGTCTGATGCTGAACAACTGCCCAACCTGTGCAGTCTGATGCTGAACAACTGCCCAACCTGTGCAGTCTGATGCTGAACAACTGCCCATCCTGTGCAGTCTGATGCTGAACAACTGCCCATTCTGTGCAGTCTGATGCTGAACAACTGCCCAACCTGTGCAGTCTGATGCTGAACAACTGCCCATCCTGTGCAGTCTGATGCTGAACAACTGCCCATTTTGTGCAGTCTGATGCTGAACAACTGCCCATCCTGTGCAGTCTGATGCTGAACAACTGCCCATCCTGTGTGGTCTGATGTGGAACAACTGCCCATCCTGTGTGGTCTGATACTGAACAACTGCCCATCCTCTGTGGTCTGATACTGAACAACTGCCCATCCTGTGTGGTCTGATGCTGAACAACTGTCCATCCTGTGTGGTCTGATGTTGAACAACTGCCCATCCTGTGTGGTCTGATACTGAACAACTGCCCATCCTCTGTGGTCTGATACTGAACAA
>CM038704.1:4835654-4855654 GCA_021613375.1 Megaleporinus macrocephalus | reverse complement strand
GTCAGGATAGGTTCCTTGTGGGATCTGGGTGAGTTAATATCCAAAGCTGTAATCCACCTGGGCTACAGAACTGTAACTCAGCTGGAATCCATGGACTGTTGCCTAATTGAGGCCAAGAGCTGTAGCCCATTTGGGGCCCACAAAGATTTATCCGTTGACTCCATAGTGGCATCCTTGAATGTTAGCCCATGTGGGCCATTACTAGGGTCAGGATGGGCTATGTGTGTGGGGCCCTTGTGAACTATAATTCAGAGCTGTAACCAACCTGTTGCCCACAACTGTAACCCAGCTAGAACCCATGACTGCTGCCTAAATGAGGCAAGAGCTGTAACTCATTGAGGCCCACAAAGATGTATACAACACATACAAGTTCACTGTAAGCCCAGGTAAAAAACCTACATGGGGCCACATGGACATGTTGGCACAGAATGCATTATGGCCAATGGGCATTCTTATAACTATGCATCTAATGCAAACCGCAGTGGCTAAACACAAACACTTTCAAATGCTTAGCATCAACAGGACCTCCACTCCAGTACTCTGCCTGCCTCCTAGCGCCAGATTCTTTAGAAAGTTGTGCACTGACATGTATTTTGGTAGAAATGTTATTAGAATCCTGGACCCAAAACGTCTAACAAAACAATGTACTTTGGCAGATGAAACCAATATCAACTTGTAACAGACTGCATAGACGAGTAAAGTATGGAGGTGGAACGGAAGGGCTCCTTATCATCCGTGAAACATGGCGGTGGTAGTGTTATGGTATGGGCATGTATGGCTGCCAATGCAACTGGGTCATTGGTGTTTATTGATGATGTGACAGCTGATAGAGGTAGCAGGATAAACCCTGAAGTGTACAAGCTCTAGTTTCATTTCAGATTCAGTTAAATGCAGCAAAACTGATAGGAAGGTTGATGTCGCAGTATAGAAGGATAATGACTCAAACACACCACCAAAGCAACCCAAGAGCTTCTTATGGCAAAGAATTGGAATGTTCCTTAATGTCAGATGGCCTGGCAAACCAATCTCGCATTTAGTGATGCCCATGGGTTCTAGACTGCAAAGGGTTTGTATCTTAATATAAAATATATAATCATTGCATGCTTATTGTTATGTTAGGGCCGGTAATAATTGAAGGTTAATTACATAAAGGGTTTAGCTATAGCTTGTAAATGGTTAATACAATATTTGGTTAATACACTATTTTTGTTAAACCCTTTTGATTTGAATCTGAAAGGCTGCTCTTCATTTACTTATAAACTTTTTCATTTCATTGTCTGATTACCTATGGACTTGACTATACATTGTAGAATCTTCCCAACCAGTTTCCCTCCTATGTCACAGTGAGTGTTGCCCTATTTCTGTAAGACTTCTCACTCAAAGCTTTATTCTTCAGTACTCATGAGCAGTAATGATCAATCAGCACTTCGTAGCACCAACTTATCAGAACCCTGTAACAGTAATGCCAGTGAAGGCAACCTAACCCACAGTTATCTCACCCAAAGCTCTATTCTTAGAGCTTCTATCCCAAAGTTCCTACAGTATTCCAATTAGGGGTGTGTCATATCATATCATACACAATAATATCGCCTACATTTCTGAATATGGTGAACGATATTCTACCCTGAAATATCATACCATATCACCCCATCCCTAATTATCACACCAGGTACTACTTTTACTGTTTTTAGAAAAAGAAACATTCACACTTTTCTCATTTCCCATTATATATCTACTAGAGACAGATTTTATCTCCAGTATCATTCACTTTACTTCAGTCCTGGATATATGGAGATATTTGGAGTGCATTATTTAGTATCGTGACATTCTGGATCACTGACTTCTGTTACAATCTGATGACAATTCTTGTATTTTTTAATATCTCAGTTAGGGGTGTGCCATATCATGTCGTATGCAATAATAAAATTTGATTTGAATTTTGTTGCAGTAGTGTATTCTTCAAATATTCTTTTTTAATTCAATGTTTTGTCATATCGCCAATAGTATCGTTATCACAAAAATACCATGAAATATCGTGATATTATTGTAGGGCCATATCGACCACCCCTCATTCAGAGCCTCAAGTATTTCATTCAGTCTTGTGCTTGTTCTAGTTAATTCTGATCTTTTTAGCTGAGCCGCAATACCCGTACCAACATTCGACCTACATGGCATCCTTCTCTCAAAGTCCATTACCCTCTGGCTCTCCGCCGCCATAATGAGGAACAGTCAACAACGAATGTAGCAGTCTTTTTTTTTCCAATTTGCATCCTTTCCACAAAAGTTAATTTTATCTGTAATTAGAGAAGTAACTCCGACACCTTTGGTAGGGTAATGTCGAACAAGAAGCTCGCAGCAAAACACTAACTGTAATTTGAGAGAGTCTCCATTATACCCTGTATAATAGAGACTCTCTGTAGAAAGTCATTTGCCTTTGAAAGACTTTACTGAAACTTCTGGACGTCCTGAAGCCGGAGCGTCACAAATAACCAATCGCTGGTCACCGTAAAACGGAAAACATCTGGTACCCACCAGGACAGTTATACCTTCTCACTCTTCCGTAGAGACCTTTAGAAACAAACAAAGAGAGGCTCCTGCAGCACACTGTCTTATCTAGATCAAGTAATGACCTGGTTTGCGTTCAGCTCTCCTGGAGACGCAGCTGCTGGGGGTCAATTTAGTCCTACAAAACGCATGCATATGTTCTCTCTTCATGCAGAAACGGGACACCGTGTCTCTATAAGACCAGCTTAGACTGTTGATTTAACCACAATGTGCTCACTGAACACTGCAGACACGGCCGTAATTTAACTATGTTTAACTCTTTAGAATAATAGTTACAATAATAGTAGAATAATAGGCATGATAATTAATATCACAGCAAGTCAACCAATCAGCATGCGGTACCAGTAATGCTAACTAGTCAGCATGCAGTAGCAGTGATTCTATCCAATCATCACTCAATAGCAGTAATGCCCATCAATCAGGATGCACCAGCACTAATGATATCCAATCTGGACTTAGTGGTAGTAATGCGAAGCAATCAGCTCTCAGTAGTAGTAAAACCAACCAATCAGTAGTCAGTAGCAGTAATGCCAACCAATCAGTAGCCGACAGCAGTCATGATTTGAACCATTCAGTATTCTTTAGCAGTAATGCCAACCAATCAGTACTTAAGAGCAGTAATAATTCTGACCAATCAGCACTTAGTAGCACCAACTTATCAGCACTCAGCAACAGTGATGCAAACTAAGCAACACTTGGCAGCAGCAATGCTAACTAATGCAGCACTCAGTAGCAGTAATAAATCTAACCAATCAGCACTCAATAGCAGTGATAAATCTAACCAATCAGCACTCAGTAGCAGTGATAAATCTAACCAATCAGCACTCAGTAGCAGTGATAAATCTAACCAATCAGCACTCAGTAGCAGTAATAGTAATTAATCAGCACTTAGTAGCAGTAATAAATCTAACCAATTAGCATTCAGCAGCAGTAATGCTAACCGATTAGTGCTTAGTAGAAGTAATGCAAACCAATCCGCACTCAGTAGCAGTAAAATCAACCAATCAGTACTCAGTAGCACCAACTATTCAGCGCTCAGTAGAAGTAATGCTAATTAATCAGCACTCAGTAGCAGTAATACTTATAATCAATCAGCACTTAGTAGAAGTATTGCTAACCAATCAGCCCACAGCAGCAGTAATGGCAACCAATCAGCACTCAGTAGCAGTAATATTTCCAATCATTCAGCACTAAGTAGTAGTAATGCCAACCAATTAGCCCCCAGCAGAAATAGTGCCAACCAATTAGTGCTTAGTAGCAGTAATGTCAACCAATCAGCGCCCAGTAGTAGTAATGCTAACCAATCAGCACTCAGTAACAGTAAAATGAAACCAATCAATACTCAGCAGCACCAACTTATCAGCACTCAGTAATAGTAATGTTAACCATTCAGCACTTCGTAACAGTAATGCTAACCAATCAGAACAACAGTAAAATCAACCAATCAATACTCAGTAACAGTAATGCTAACCAATCAGCACTCAGTAACAGTAAAATCAACCAATCAGCACTCAGTAACAGTAAAATCAACCAATCAGCACTCAGTAGCAGTAATGCTAATCGATCAGCACTTAGTAACAGTAATGCTAACCAATCAGCACTCAGCAGTAGTAATGCTAACCAATCACCTACCAGCAGGGTAACTGCTAATGTCCTACAGTTTGAATCTCTGTCTTTATTAGAAATGTAAATATACTAGTTTTCTTTTTAAATCTGTTTAACATTAAGGTTTTCTTTTCTTTCACATATTAATCAGTGGTAAGTGCTGGAAGAGGCTGCGCGACTCCGGGCAGCTATATGAAAATCAGCCGTGTTCAGGGATTCTGTGTGAACACAGACATCTGGGTTCTGACGTGCGGTGGAGACAGATTCTTCAGCGTTCATCAATAGAAGGCCTGGAGAGCACTTCTGTCTCTCTCCCATACATCCGCGCCCAGCTCTCCACTGAGGGAGTGCGGAGGAGGAACGTATCAATAATTCACCAGCGCTACGACCCAGAGTGCCTCTCTTCTCATCTCCAGATCACGCCGGCTAATGAGTACACCCATAGCCCTCCCATCAGGAGACCCGTCCGTGTAGCTCCAGCTAAAGGGGGGGCAGACAAGAGTGGAGGAGTGGGGGGGAATTCCTAAACACAGTGGAACAGAGTGCAGAGTATGCGAGGTAAAAAAAAAAAAACCAAGCTAGTGAAAGAACCGCAAGTGATGTTCCTTTCTTTTTTTCCTGCTGGAAGACGGAGCGACCACAAATAAGAGAGGCGCCTGAAGGAGCTTTGGCTCCCACTGTGAAGTGGAAATTGCAGGATCTGGAGGAGAACGGTCTTGTTATCTCCACCAACCCTCAAGTTCTTGCGAAATTCAGGGTTTGAAACTAAACCGATTCCATACGGCCTTCCGTCCCACTCTGTCACACCTTCTATTGAGTCTTTACTGGTTTATGTTTTTATCCACAGAGCGAGGTTGCACTTGCTGCCTTCCTGACAAACAGGAACTCGGAATTTCCCACCTGGTAGCTTCCACATGAGTTCAGCTCGGAAAACAATGGATGTTCACAGTAAGCTAGCGATTTGGGTGCGTCTGGTCAAATTATGTTGTGATGACAATCAAATCAAATCAAATCAAATCAAATCAAATCAAATCAAATCAAATCAAATCAAATTAAATTAAATTAAATTAAATTAAATTAAATCAAATCAAATCAAATCAAATCAAATCAAATCAAATCAAATTTGTCTCATACATAGTCATACACTAGCAATACAATGCTTTGACAACTGCCCACTCTTTTATGAAACAGTAAGATAGTATAGAGTATCTGAAATATTAAGGAATATCAGAGAGCTGATTATTATGGCTGATTCAATTATTATGACTGATCCGATCAGTATGTCTTATCCAATCACTATGTCTGCTCCGATCATTATGACTGATCCGGTCAGGATGTCTTATCCAGTCATTATGCCTGATCCGATTACTATATCTGAGCCAATCATTGCATCTGATCCGATCAGCATATCTGATCCAATCTTATGTCTGATCCAATCAGTATGCCTGATCTGATTATGTCTGATCTGATCATTGTATCTGATCCAATCATGTCTGATCCAATTATGTCTGATCTGATCATTATGTCTGATCTGATTATGTCTGATCAAATTATTATGTCTGATTCAATTGCTATGTCTTATCGAATCATTATGTCTGCTCCGATCAGTATGTCTTATCCAATTATTATGCCTGATCCGGTTACTATATCTGAGTCAATCATTGCATCTGATCCGAGCATTATGTCTGATCCGATCAGTATGTCTTATCCAGTCATTGTGTCTTATCCAGTCATTATGTCTGATCCAATAATGTCTGATCCAATTACGTCTGATCATCATGTCTGATCTGATTATGTCTGATCAAATTATTGTCTGATCCAATTACTATGTCTGATCCAATTATTACATCTGATCCAATCTTATGCCTGATCCAATTATGTCTGATCCGATCATTATGTCTGATCTGATTAGGTCTGATACAATCATTATGTCTGATCCAGTCATCATGTCTGATACCATCATTATGTCTGATCCAATTACAATGTCTGATCCAATCATTACATCTGATCCAATCTTATGTCTGATCCAATCATTACATCTGATCCAATCTTATGTCTGAACCAATTATGTCCGATCCAATCATTACATCTGATCCAATCTTATGTCTGATCCAATCATTACATCTGATCCAATCTTATGTCTGAACCAATTATGTCCGATCCAATCATTACATCTGATCCAATCTTATGTCTGAACCAATTACGCCAATCCAATCATTATGTCTGATCCAATCTTATGTCTAATCCTATCATTATGTTTAATCCTATTATGTCTGATGCAGTTCAGACTTGGCCACAGCTGTAAAGTGGTCTGTCCCCGCTACTCGGTACATACGTTGCGAGTCGTATGTGAAGGTTAGCTCGCTGAAACGAGGCCGTGATCGGAATAACAACGGCGGCGTGTTCGGCGAGGGTCTCCCCCGGGGGGCCGCGGCCGCGCCCGTATCACTTAATAAACTTTAAGAAGCCCTCGTTCGTGCCGCTCACTCGCGCTTTCCATTCCACTCGATGAAGCCCATCAAGTCGCCACCTGTTCCGACGCAGGCGCCGTCACCTGTAGCGTAATCAGAAGTGACGGATGTCAACGAGACGCGAGGCGGGGACGCGGGTTTCCGTGCATATACATGCAAATTCGGGGGTCCCGCCTGATAGCCATGATAACATCATTAGTAAACATGAGAGCCGAGCTTGTTACCGAGCTTCTCCGTCTGACTCCAGATCGGGGCCCGTGCGGCTAAAAAGGCCTAAGCGCGGTCTTCATTAGTGGGGGTAAATAACGGCGCCGGGGGAACCGCGGTTAAGATTCGATCAGCGGGGCCGCTCAGGCGTGTCGATGGAAACGAGGGGGCAATCTATCGCTTTCCACGATTTTCACGAAATAATTAACCTCGCGCCGCGCACTGTTACATTCCCGCCTCCGCCAGGAGTACCTGCCTTAGCTCAGCGTTAGCGTTAGCTTGCAGCCCTCGTGCTTGTGCCTGCTGACAAACAGGCGCTCGGGACCTTTCCCATCACGCTCTCTCATTGCGGGGCCGCGTTATCAAGAGAAGATGGGGCCGATAACGGGAGATGGAACAAGGCAGGATGATGGAAGAGTTCAGAGGAGCTTCTTATCCTTAACCTGTCTGCTGGAACTTCTAGAGAGCCCTTCGCTTCCGTCCGAGCCACTTTCTGTCAAGGCCTCCGCGGTTCCCCCTCTCCGTCCTGCCACCGCTGGCCAGTTTGCGTTAGCCGTGTGACAGGAACTGATGAGGGAGGCTGTGTGTTTAAGGAGTCTCGCCGGAAAAGGGAAAGGAGCGTCTCTGACCTACCTGCGGGTGAGGTTCCTAATCGTGATCGAATCAAAGCATTTACGGCACCGGGGCCCGAGGGCGAGGGGACGAGCGGCGTGGAGTCACAGTGTCGTGCAAACCGGGCTTATGGGTAAAACTTTCTTTCAGAGTCCCTTAAGTTGGAGGTATCAAGTGCGTGAAGAGATTAGATTACTACATTGGACAAGTTCTGAAACAGACTAATTAAGTTCCACTGAAACACCCAGCAGGTTCTAGGTTCTAGGTTTCCAAAGTGTATATAAGTTCCAACTCAGTCTAACTAAATTACACTCAACGATTTCACAGCCCAGCTATTAAAGGGCTCCAATCATTAAATCTGATCCAATCATTGTGTCTAATCTGAGCATTATGTCTGATCTGATCAGTATGTCTTATCCAGTCAGTATGTCTGATCCAATTAGTATGTCTGATCCTATCATTATGTCTGCTCTGATTATTATATCTAATTCGATCAATATGTCTGATCAGATTATGTCTGATCAAATTATTATGTCTAATCTGATCACTATGTCTTATCCAGTCATTATGTCTGAACCAATCAGTATATATGATCCTATTATTATATGTGATCTAATAATTATGTCTGATCAGATTATTACATCTGATCCAATAATGTCT
The DNA here is from genome assembly GCA_021613375.1 of Megaleporinus macrocephalus. Taxonomy (NCBI): domain Eukaryota; kingdom Metazoa; phylum Chordata; class Actinopteri; order Characiformes; family Anostomidae; genus Megaleporinus; species Megaleporinus macrocephalus. The sequence goes on along the minus strand of CM038704.1, from coordinate 4,847,534 downwards.
GATCCAATTATGTCTGATCCGATCAATATGTCTGATTTGATTATGTCTGATCAAATTATTGTCTGATCTGATCAATATGTCTTATCCAATCATTATGTGTGATCCAATTATTATATGTAATCTAATAATTAGGCCTGATCAGATTATTACATCTGATCCCATCATTACGTCTGATCCGATCATTGTATCTGATCCAAGCTTATGTCTGTTCCAATCACTATGCCTGATCCAATCATTATGTCTGATCCAATCATTACATCTGATACGATCATAGTATCTGATCCAATCTTATGTCTGATCCAATTATCATGTCTGATCCAATATCTGACCCACCTGCGGGTGAGGTGGTCACCATGTCTACAACACAAACATTGGCACTACTATTCATTTACTATTTATCTAAACAACTAGTGAGCTTACATACAGTACTGTGCAAAGGTTTGTAACACATTATTAAAATTAAATATTAATCAGTATTTATAGAGCAAGTAGTGCTTTTACATTCGTCAGTGTGTTTATTTAACTCTTTCCAAGCTTCTCCTAAACAACCCAGTATTATTATCAGTTCTCATCTAATACCTGCTTTGACTGCTCAGTACTTCATTAAGCTAAATCAAGATTTGCTGCTGAAGGAACTGAATACATTCATACAATGTCTGGGGCGTCCAGGAGAAATCTGGAACCTAACTTTGTTCTTCAAACTGGATCAAGATCTGATCTACTTCTCTCACAATAACATATTCATGTTACTTTGTATTGTATGTATGATTATTTATATCTGTTCTAATCAGATCTGGTGATCTTACTGGTGTAAATACACTTACTGCAAAGATGATTTAAACACTCAACTTAGGTGCCTCAGACTTTTGCACAGTCGTGTATGTTTTATGGAATATTCATGAGAGTAAAATAGTAATAAATGTGAAAATATATACTTTTTTCAGGGACTATTTTGCATCGCAGTGTTCTACATGTCCCCCTCGGCCAGGAAGGGCTTTTAAAAGAATATGTTTCAGACAAAATTTTTAACTCTAAACTTTAGTAAAGCAACGACTCACGCATAACATCTGAAACCATATAATGTAATAACTTTCTGTGAGGGAGCTTTTAGAGGTGGACGTCTGGTTCCATTCACCACCACTGAAAATAGTCCTCATGCTGTCAGTGTCTTTAGAACGGAGAGTTTTACACCAAAACCACTTTAAATGTCCCCTGGGGTCACGGGGGGGCTGGAGCCAATCCCAGCGTTATCGGGTATCTGACCACTACACCACTGTACTAACCACTACACCACCGTTACTAACCACTACACCACCGTTACTAACCACTACACCACCGTACTGACCACTACACCACCGTACTAACCACTACACCACCATACTAACCACTACACCATCATACTAACCACTACACCACCGTACTAACCACTACACCACCGTACTAACCACTACACCACCGTACTAAACACTACACCACCGTACTAACCACTACACCACCGTACTAACCACTACACCACCTTACTAACCACTACACCACCATACTAACCACTACACCACCATACTAACCACTACACCACCGTACTGACAACTACACCACCATACTGACCACTACACCACCATACTGACCACTACACCACCGTACTAACCACTACACCACCATACTAACCACTACACCATCATACTAACCACTACACCACCATACTGACCACTACACCACCATACTGACCACTACAACACCATACTAACCACTACACCACGGTACTAACCACTAGACCACCGTACTAACCACTACACCACCGTACTAACCACTACACCACCGTACTAACCACTACACCACCGTACTAACCACTACACCACCATACTAACCACTACACCACCATACTAACCACTACACCACCGTACTAACCACTACACACCACTAAACCACTACACCACCATAATGACTACTACACCACCATACTAACCACTACACCACCGTACTAACCACTACACCACCATACTAACCACTACACCACCGTACTAACCACTACACCACCGTACTAACCACTACACCACCTTACTAACCACTACACCACGGTACTAACCACTAGACCACCGTACTAACCACTACACCACCGTACTAACCACTACACCACCGTACTAACCACTACACCACCGTACTAACCACTACACCACCGTACTAACCACTGCACCACCATACTAACCACTACACCACCATACTAACCACTACACCACCGTACTAACCACTTCACCACCATACTAACCACTACACCACCATAATGACCACTACACCACCATACTAACCACTACACCACCGTACTAACCACTTCACCACCATACTAACCACTACACCACCATAATGACCACTACACCACCATACTAACCACTACACCACCTTACTAACCACTACACCACCATACTAACCACTACACCACCTTACTAACCACTACACACCACCGTGCCGCCTCTGTTCACATCTTAAACATTAAATTATATGCAAATCCATGTTCATCATGTTTTATACTTATTTGGTTAAAACCTACAGTTTCAGAGACTCTAACAAAAACATTATGTAAGCTCCAGAAAGAGATGCGTGAGGGAGATTCCTGGGCATAGCTAAGACGGATGGTGAAAGCCTCTCTCAGAAGGTTCCCGCTGCGAGCCGTGTTTTGATAACCCTGCGACCTTGTCAGCTCAGTAAATAAACGACATGTTGAACCCAGGCTTGGAAACCCGCCGAGACGGCTGCTATCCGGCCTATAACTCCTCGAAATCTCACCACCACTTTAGAATATGACTGACTTTATATTCCATTCAATTCAAGTTTATTTGTGAGGCGATTTTACAGCAGTGTTGTCTCAGAGCAGCTCTACAGAAGTTTGAAAAGACAGTTAGAACATATATCCCCCCAGTGAGCGAGCCAGAGGCGACGGTGGGTTTCCTCCGGGTACTCCGGTTTCCTCCCACAGACCAAACACATGCATGTTAGGTTGATCCTCACTCTTCATGCTGTCCAGTGCTCAGTAGAAAACTCATCTGCAGGACCCACAGGCTTCTCCAAAGATTCTGTCTCCTTATCTTATCAGTGATGTTTTCTTCTCTTGCTCTTCTCAGTCCTTTCTTCTCCTCCCTTCTGTCTCTATATTCACTTATGCACAAAGTGGTCAATCTTATTCTTACTGTATTTGTACTTGTTTTATTATCTGGTGTGAACCAGAGGGTGATAGGTTCCCCTCTTAAGTCTGGTTCCTCTCAAGATTCTTCCTCTTGATCTGAGGGGTTTTCTTGGCGAGGCTCATTGGGGACCCAGATTTGTTGCAAATGGTGTATATAAATCAATAAGCCTTAACTTAAACCATTTCTAGACCCATAATAAGGGTGAAGTTCTGCTGTAGACCTTTATAAAATAGCGTGTATCTAACCTACGTTCCACATCAACAAGCTTGAGATGTTTTTCCAACCTTACCTTGGAAAACAAATCATAATCTCATCCACCTACAAACACAAACGTGGTGTCGAAGCGAAGTTTAGAGTCTGCACTCTAGACAGAACGTCAATGAGTCGCCAGAAATAATGAATATAATGCAACTCAACAACTACACATCAGGGATAAGATTTAAAGGGGCCTCTTTGCCAGCTCAAGGTTAACATCCTCCCAAGATTACCTTCACGTGCGGCCAACGAGTTTCGCTTTTTATCACCGGAACAGAGCAATCACTTGTTGATGGCTGGAAAAAAAGTAGGGGGAAAGAGGTTCTCCTCCTGACAGCTCTCCAATAGCCAGGTAATTGATATTGATTTTTTTAGCGTGTATGGGCCCGTCTCAATGCCTCTTAAACCCCACCATTCATTACATTACTATCTGACAAGCCCATAACCATAGGTCGGACTTTGTTTTCCAATAGACCTAATGGGTTACAGCATCCATCCATGCTTATTTAGGTGACCGCAGCAGGGCGGCTACCTTAAGGCCCGTAAATTCAATTCAGGGCCAAACGGTCAGCCACCATGCTGGTGCTGGAGAACCACAGATCTGCTTGTTCTAGTGTACAATGCCCTGATTCACCTAATCAGCTGATTATAACCGCCAGAGCTGAGCTGGGAAAGCTGGGCATTCAGTGCTCATGGGCTCCCCCTACTGTTGTTGAGTGTAATTTGCTGTAGCACCACTGCTGTAAATACAAATCCTGGTGAGAGCTCCTTATGGTTTCAGGTACATGTGTAAATGTTGGTGGGCTGAAGTTACAGAATCCGAAGAATGGACCAATAGAAATGCTCCAAAATTAAAGTCAAGAACATTTTTTAACAGAAGTCATTAAAATAATTGACTAATAATTTGCCAATTAACCAAACTCAGGTCCTAATACGAACACGGTTGACAGTAATGTTGTTGAGCTATAGTTATAAGTATAAAGGCGAGAGACAGGGAGACAGAAAGAGACAGGGAGAAAAAATTGAGACAGAGAGAGAGGACAGGGAGAGATAGAGAGAGACTGGGAAAGAGACAGGGAGAAAGAAAGGGAAAGGGACAGAGAAAGAGACAGAGAGGAACAGGGATAGACAGAGAGCGAGACAGGGAGAGAGAAAGGGAAAGGGACAGGGGAGACAGGGAGAAAGGGAGAGAGAGACAGAGAAAGAGACAGGGGAGACAGGAAGAAAGGGACAGAGAAAGGAGGAGAGACAGGGAGAAAGAAAGGGAGAGAGACAGACAGAGAAAAAGACAGAGAGAGAGACAGAGAGACAGAGGTAAAGACAGGGAGAGACAGAGAGAGACAGGGATAGACAGAGAGAGAAAGGGGAGGAGACAGGGAGAGACAGAAAGAGAGATTCAGGGAAAATCAGATAGAGAGACAGGGAAAGAGACAGAGAGAGAGACACAAAGAGAGAGAGAGACAGGGAGAAAGACAGAGAGAGTGACAGAGAGAGACAGAGAGAGAGACAGAGAGACAAGGACAAAGACAGGGAGAGACAGGGAGAAAGACAGAGAGAGTGACAGAGAGAGACAGAGAGAGAGACAGAGAGACAAGGACAAAGACAGGGAGAGACAGGGAGAAAGACAGAGAGAGTGACAGAGAGAGACAGAGAGAGAGACAGAGAGACAAGGACAAAGACAGGGAGAATGAAAGGGAGAGTTTTTTATATATATATATTGTAATATGTATAATAATATGCTTATATATTATAAATACATATAATTACATATAAAGCCTTCTTATAACTATAGCTCATCAACAGTACTGTTAGCTGTGTTAGTATTAGGACCTGAGTTCAGCTGATTGACTAATTATTAGTTAATTATTTTAATCTGACTGCTGTAAAATGCAGCAGAGAATAAGTGGCTGTTTTGTTTGTCTTGGCATTAAAGGGTTAAATGCAAGGTAAGCATTTACGAAGCATCTCAAGAGCATCAAACGTTTCAAACCTGAGCTGATAATGATTGATGGTGCTTTTTCTCTCGGAGGTTCTTCAGCCAGCGCTCACACTGAAGTGCAGTAACACTGAGGACCTGCAGTACTGAGCCTTTCACACCAGCAACTCAGAAAAACCTGAAGTTTATGAAACGCATGCACGGAGATGCAAATCGTGCCTCTTTTCCTGAAGTATTTAACAGAGGGAGGATGGAGAGAAAAGCCAGTTGAGATACTACGCGCACAGCAGATTGCACATCCACCCTTTAGTTTACTGAAGTTTGAGCGAAGCTGCCGAGCAAAGGCAGAAATTTGCATCAGGATCTCAGAAGCTGTGTTATTGAGGGCTTTCCTTCAACAGCGGCAGCAGACGGAGCAGCCAGACTGAGACACGAAGGAGAGCTGAAAAAAATGTTTACTCTCAGATAAACACTGTTTAGACTCTCAGCATCGGATATACGCACATGAGGACACACACAGTAGGGGCTGCACAGACTAGTCTAGTAGATAACTTGATAACTTTACTGCTCGGTGATGATGCGTTAACATTGGTTAGTCGCTGGTCATGTAGTAATAACACTAACAGCATGGATGCCTCAGAGATGAAAACAGGTGAGGAGTCTGGTTGTGATGATGGGGCAGGCGAGGGAAGTGGAGGCAAATGCGGTGTCTGTTTATTCGAATCTTGATTTAAAGTGCTGGTTGATATAGAGAGCGCAAAACACCAAGACTAGAAATAAGAAAACAAACAAGAAACCAAGAAAATACACACATACAAAAACATAACATTCACTATAACAAACCCACAAGAGCCAAGACTAGGGGTATCAATACATCAGGACAGACGAGGAACATTTAGGATGAGGAGGAGCCACAAACAAAGAACAGGTGAGGTGGGTGACAAGAGGGTGGAGACAGGGAGGAGCTAAGACCCAAAACAAACAGAAGGATGTGGGAATGACAGGTGGCAGAGAAAGACAGGGACAGAGATAGATACAGGGAAAGAGACAAAAAGAGAGAGACAAAAAGAGAGACACATAGAGAGACAGGAAGAAAGAGAGAGAGACAGAGAGAAAGACAAAAAGAAATACAGAGAGTGAGGGAGAAAGACAGTTAGAGAGACAGAGAGAGAGACAGGGAGAAAGACAGTTAGAGAGGCTGAAAGAAAGACAGAGAGAGAGACAGGGAGGAAGACAGAGAGAGACTGGAAGAAAGACAGAAAGAGAGACAGGGAGGCAGGGAGAAAGGGAAAGAGAAAAAGATTGAGAGACAGGGAGAAAAACCAAGAAAGAGAGACAGGAAAAAAGACAGAGAGAGAGAGAAATGGAGAAAGATAGGGAGAAAGACAGGGAGCAAGATAGCAAGAGAGATAGTGAGAGAGACAGGGAGAGGGACAGGGAGAGGGACACAGAGAGAGACAGTGAGAGAGACAGAGAAAGAGACAGTGAATGGGACAGGGAGAGGGACATGGAGAGATACAGAGAGAGAGACAGTGAGAGAGACAGGGATAGAGACGGAGAGAGACACAGAGAAAGACAGAGAGAGAGACAGAGAGAGACATTGAGAGGGACAGGGAGATAGACAAAGACAGAAAGAGAGACAGGGAGGCAGGGAGAAAGGGAAAGAGAAAAAGATTGAGAGACAGGGAGAAAAACCAATAAAGAGAGACAGGAAAAAAAGACAGAGAGAGAGAGAAATGGAGAAAGATAGGGAGAAAGACAGGGAGCAAGATAGCAAGAGAGATAGTGAGAGAGACAGGGAGAGGGGCAGGGAGAGGGACACAGAGAGAGACAGTGAGAGAGACAGAGAAAGAGACAGTGAATGGGACAGGGAGAGGGACATGGAGAGATACAGAGAGAGAGACAGTGAGAGAGACAGGGATAGAGACGGAGAGAGACACAGAGAAAGACAGAGAGAGAGACAGAGAGAGACATTGAGAGGGACAGGGAGATAGACAGTGACAGGAAGAGAGACAGGGAGAGGGGCAGATAGTGAGGGCAAGGGCAAGTAAAGGTATTACTATTAGAAAATACTTGTAGCATTAATAGTAGAGTACAAATCCTGTAGTAAATGTAACTAATTACATATATATTGTCTTTCTTTCAGTCTTTCTCTGTGTCTCTTTCCCTGTGCCTGTCTCTCTCCCTGTCCCTCTCCCGGTCTCTCTCCCTGTCTCTCTCCCTGTCCCTCTCCCGGTCTCTCTCCCTGTCATTCTCCCTGCCCCTCTCCCTGTCTTTCTCTCTCTCTCTTTGTCTCTCTCATTTTGTCTTTCCTGGTTTTTCTCCCTGTCATTCTCTCTTTGCCTCTCTCCCTTTCTCTCTCTCTCTCTCTCTCTCTCTCTTTGTCTTTATATATATATATATATATATATATATATATATATATATATATATATATATATATATATATATATATATATATATATATATATATATATAAAATAAAAAATAGCAACTTTACAGGAGAGGCCAAAAATCGTCTTTACTTTCAATGTAAGTCTATGGAACCAGAATTTTTCCCAGGCTATTTTGGAGCATTTCTATTGGTCCATTCCTCATACAATCTTCAGACAATGTAAACGGCAGCTGTCATATTCAAAGGAAGCTAAAAAATAAAAATGGAGAAAAACAGAGATGGATGTTTTTCTTCAGACAGTAGTGATATGACTGTGTGTGTGACCTCTGGCGTCGTTCCTTACAGGGGTCCGACCTGACTGACCGTGAGCACGAGGCCCTCCGCTGCCAGGACGTTGCAGTGTGTGTGTATTAACGCGCCTGTGTGTGTGTTTTTTCTTCTGGCCGTGTTGTTAGCGAGGAGACACAGTCGCCGGCCAGGGCTGGAATGACATTTTGCCACGCGCTCTCCAGGCTGACCCTTGTCTTCGGGGGCCTCTGAGGTATTATGGGTTTCCATGGCGATGTGGAAATTCGCAATAAAGAGCCGAGGCTTGGGAAGCGAGAGCCGGACGTACAGTATCGCTCCTTTGTAAAACAAATACTCGCCGAGTACCAAACATTGATTCTGACTGCGGCACACGAAGGCGGCTGGGTGGGAGGAGGAGGAGGGCGGCCGGTGGTGGGGGGGTGGGTGGGGGGTTAGGTAGCACTTCTTTCGCTACATAAATTCAGCAACAGTTTTTTTTTACCCTCGGAGGAAAAGCACGTACTGACGTGACACTTTCCCGGAGCTAATTTTCTTAACACGTTCCGCGCTGTTCAATAATTCAGTGGGCTGATTTAGTGCGCGAGCTCCTGATTCCGACCGCTCCGCGAGGCACTTCTAATTCAATTCCTGACTCGAAATAAATCCAGCCCTGCGCCTGAACGGAGGCCAGAGCCCCCGGATCGCGTGTGCTGGGCTATGTGCCTGTGTGAGTGGTCCAGAATGTCAACTCAAGTCTGACATCTACATACACGCCGGAGATGGTATTAATACAGACGCGGCTATTAATTGATTAATTCTTATTTCAGGACACGGATAGATATCCTTGAATTAAGCAGCGCGCAGAGTTCACAGGGCTGTAAAGGTGACGATCTCAATTAAGTCTTCTCATTTAGCTTGCATCTTTTCCCAGCTGGGGGAGAGAGGGCTGTTTGTAATTTGAGGCGGAGAGAAAGAGAGAGAGAGAGAGAGAGAGAGAGAGAGAGAGAGAGAGAGAGAGAGGCTTAGAGAGAGATATTGGTATTTATCAGTAATGAACACAGTAAGACGCTGGAACAGCCCCGAGTGCTCAGTGGTTGTTGGCGCTCAGACTGTGATATAAGATTCATACAGTAGTGATGAAATCTTCAGCGCGCTCACAAAATGAGCAAATACACAATAATTCCAGAAATCTAGCTCACGGCCGGATACACGACGACAGAGTGACAGATTTGAACAGCTATGTTTCTGATTGTTTGTATTTAGATAAATTTCTCAATTACGTTTTATATCGTGTGAGTCTCTGAGGTTGAATCTTGAATATTTGCAATGTGGGATGAGATGAGCGTCCTTGTTATAGTCTTTGAGTCGAGTCTTGAGTCTCTGAAGTGTGAGTCTGAGTTGAGACTGAGGTGTGAGTCTGAGTTGAGTTTTGAGTCTCTGAGGTGAAAGTCTGAGTCCAGTTTGAAGCCTCTGTGATGAGAGTCTGAGTCGAGTCTTGAGTCTCTGAAGTGTGAGTCTGAGTTGAGACTCGGAGGTGTGAGTTTGAGTCGAGTCTTGTATCTCTGAGATGACAGTCTGAGACCAGTCTTAAATAAATTAGATCAATTTCTCAATTACGTTTTATATCGTGTGAGTCTCTGAGGTCGAATCTTGAATATCTGCAATGTGGGATGAGATGAGCGTCCTTGTTATAGTCTTTGAGTTGAGTCTTGAGTCTCTGAAAGGTGAGTCTGAGTCGAGTTTTGAGTCTCTGAGGTGAAAGTCTGAGTCCAGTCTGAAGCCTCTGTAATGAGAGTCTGAGTCGAGATTTGAGTCTCTGAGGTGAAAGTCTGAGTTGAGACTCTGAGGTGTGAATCTGAGTCGAGTCTTGAGTCTCTGAATTGTGAGTCTGATTCAAGACTTGAGTCTCTGAGGTGAAAGTCTGGTTCGAGTCTTGAGTCTCTGAAGTGTGAGTCTGGGTTGAGACTCTGAAGTGTGAGTCTGAGTTGAGACTCTGAGGTGTGAGTCTGAGTCGAGTCTTGAGTCTCTAAAGTGTAAGTCTTGGTTAAGTCTTAAATCTTTGAAGTGTGAGTCTGAGTCGAGATTTGAGTCTCTGAAGTGAAAGTCTGGGTCGAGTCTTGAGTCTCTGAAGTGTGAGTCTGAGTTGAGACACTGAGGTGTGAATCTGAGTTTAGACTCTGAGGTGTGAGTCTGGGTCTAGGCTTATGTCTCTGAAGTGCAAGTCTTGGTTAAATCTTGAGTCTTTGAAGTGTGAACTTGAGTCACGTCTTGAGTCTCTGAGATGATAGTCTGAGTCCAGTCTTGAGTCTCTGAAGTGTGAGTCTTAGTTGAGACACAGAGATGTAAGTCTGAGTTAAATCTTCAGTGTTTGAGTCCAGTCTAAAGCCTCTGAGATGATAGTCTTAGTCCAGTCTTGAGTGTCTGAAGTGCGAGTCTTAGTTAAGTCTTGAGTCTTTGAAGTGTGAGTCTGAGTTGAGACTCCAAGGGGTGAGTTTGAGTCTGAGTCGAGTCTTGAGTCTTTGAAGTATGAGTCTGAGTTGAGACTCCAAGGTGTACGTTTGAGTCTGAGTCAAGTCTTGAGCCTCTAAAGTGTGAGTCTGAGTTGAGACACTGAGGTGTGAGTCAGAGTTGAATCATGAGTCTCTGAGTTGTGTGTCTAAGTCGAGACTTGAGTCTCTGAAGTGTGAGTCTGAGTTGAGACTCCAAGGTGTGCGATTGAGTTTGAGTGGAGTCTTGTGTCTCTAAGGTAAAAGTCTGAGTCCAGCCTGAAGCCTCTGAGATGAGAGTCTGAGTCGAGAGTCTCTGAATTGTGAGTCTGATTACAATGATATTAGTATGGTAACTATATAAAGTATACTTGGGAAATATACTTCAACTTTACTCATAAATACTTAATAAAATAAAATTTAAGTAAACTTTTTATCTCTAAGTCATGGCCAGTCAAAACTAGCAAACATTCAGACGATCCAAGTTAAAACCAGTAACCTGCAGTCATATGAGTGCTTTATAGTCCAGACTCCACTTTCTTAGCTCAGGATCGGCTTTTCTTATTAATATCCGCCAAAGTTTCACCTGAAGACATCCAATTTATCATGTCAGCTCAGGAGGGGGCTTTACGGCTGCACTACCACCCGTGAAGCTTGTTTCTCATTGGTGAGCTGGGGATATTACGCCGTAGCCTGTGTTATAATTCTCCCCCGACACAAACAGGATTGCGCAAATTGGTCTCCTGCTTTATTCTCCTCCACAGATAGTCATCTCTCTCTCTTCTGCAGCGCAGGAATCCTTACAGGAATAAGAAGCAGCGCACGCGCGCTGCCCAGGGACCAAGATGGATTACCGTTGCTGCGCGGGACGATTCTCAGTTTGAAAAATGATATCAACCTCCCCCCCCAGTCCCGCAAGATAAAACTAATTCCACTGAGTCCTACATGGCACATGGAGTAGTAAAGAGCACACTGACCTAATCTGGGCAAACATCTTTACCTTCCCCGTGTAAACTGGGCACGCTTTTATTTTGCCCAGCTGTATATATTTTTGAGGGTGACATGGCGGGCGGGGGGGGGGGGGGGGGGGGGGGGGGGGGGGATGTTCCTCACCAGCCTTGTTTTCTCTCCTGATCAAATGATGGAATCTAATCTCAACACTTTTACTGAACGGCTAAAAACCCACATTTCATCCAGACGGCAGTTATTCTGAGATTTATCAGAGAATTAGTGACAAATACACTAAAGCTGATAGTTTAAAAAACCCTTTATCTGATCAATAAGTGTATTTACACCACCAGATCTGATTAGAACAGATAAATAATCACACATACAATACAAAGT
>CM038704.1:4770904-4834654 GCA_021613375.1 Megaleporinus macrocephalus | reverse complement strand
TTTGGGGGGCGACTTCATAGTGGCCCTGTTATATTTTAGCCCATGTGGGACACTACTAGGGTCAGGATAAGATGTGTGTGGGGTCCACCCGGGGCCCACAGTTGTAACCTAGCTGGAACCCATGGCGGCTGCCTAATTGAGGCAAGAGCTGTACCCCATTTGAGGCCGCAAGATGTGTCCATTGACTCCATAGTGGCCCCCTTTTATGTCAGCTCATGTGGGCCACTACTAGAGTGGGGATGGGCTCCTCATGGGGTCTGTGTGAGCAATAATCCAGAGCTATAATCCATCTGGGGCCCACAGCTGTAACCCATCTGAAACCCATGACTGCAGCTTAATTGGGGCCAATTTATCCGTTGACTCCATAGTGGCCCCTTTGTATGTTAGTCCATGTGGGCCACAGAGTCAGGATAGGTTCCTTGTGGGATCTGGGTGAGTTAATATCCAAAGCTGTAATCCACCTGGGGCTCAGAACTGTAACTCAGCTGGAATCCATGACTGTTGCCTAATTGAGGCCAAGAGCTGTAGCCCATTTGGGGCCCACAAAGATTTATCCGTTGACTCCATAGTGGCATCCTTGAATGTTAGCCCATGTGGGCCATTACTAGGGTCAGGATGGGCTATGTGTGTGGGGCCCTTGTGAACTATAATTCAGAGCTGTAACCAACCTGTTGCCCACAACTGTAACCCAGCTAGAACCCATGACTGCTGCCTAATTGAGGCAAGAGCTGTAACTCATTTGAGGCCCACAAAGATGTATACAACACATACAAGTTCACTGTAAGCCCAGGTAAAAAACCTACATGGGGCCCACATGGACATGTTGGCACAGAATGCATTATGGCCAATGGGCATTCTTATAACTATGCCATCTAATGCAACCGCAGTGGCTAAACACCAACACTTTCAAATGCTTAGCATCAACAGGACCTCACTCCAGTACTCTGCCTGCCTCCTAGCGCCAGATTCTTTAGAAAGTTGTGCACTGACATGTATTTTGGTAGAAATGTTATTAGAATCCTGGACCCAAAACGTCTAACAAAACAATGTACTTTGGCAGATGAAACCAATATCAACTTGTAACAGACTGCATAGACGAGTAAAGTATGGAGGTGGAACGGAAGGGCTCCTTATCATCCGTTATGGTATGGGCATGTATGGCTGCCAATGCAACTGGGTCATTGGTGTTTATTGATGATGTGACAGCTGATAGAGGTAGCAGGATGAACCCTGAAGTGTACAAGCTCTAGTTTCATTTCAGATTCAGTTAAATGCAGCAAAACTGATAGGAAGGTGTGTCGCAGTATAGAAGGATAATGACTCAAAACACACCACCAAAGCAACCCAAGAGCTTCTTATGGCAAAGAATTGGAATGTTCCTTAATGTCAGATGGCCTGGCAAACCAATCTCAGCATTTAGTGATGCCCATGGGTTCTAGACTGCAAAGGGTTTGTATCTTAATATAAAATATATAATCATTGCATGCTTATTGTTATGTTAGGGCCGGTAATAATTGAAGGTTAATTACATAAAGGGTTTAGCTATAGCTTGTAAATGGTTAATACAATATTTGGTTAATACACTATTTTTGTTAAACCCTTTTGATTTGAATCTGAAAGGCTGCTCTTCATTTACTTATAAACTTTTTCATTTCATTGTCTGATTACCTATGGACTTGACTATACATTGTAGAATCTTCCCAACCAGTTTCCCTCCTATGTCACAGTGAGTGTTGCCCTATTTCTGTAAGACTTCTCACTCAAAGCTTTATTCTTCAGTACTCATGAGCAGTAATGATCAATCAGCACTTCGTAGCACCAACTTATCAGAACCCTGTAACAGTAATGCCAGTGAAGGCAACCTAACCCACAGTTATCTCACCCAAAGCTCTATTCTTAGAGCTTCTATCCCAAAGTTCCTACAGTATTCCAATTAGGGGTGTGTCATATCATATCATACACAATAATATCGCCTACATTTCTGAATATGGTGAACGATATTCTACCTGAAATATCATACCATATCACCCCATCCCTAATTATCACACCAGGTACTACTTTTACTGTTTTTAGAAAAAGAAACATTCACACTTTTCTCATTTCCCATTATATATCTACTAGAGACAGATTTTATCTCCAGTATCATTCACTTTACTTCAGTCCTGGATATATGGAGTATTTGGAGTGCATTATTTAGTATCGTGACATTCTGGATCACTGACTTCTGTTACAATCTGATGACAATTCTTGTATTTTTTAATATCTCAGTTAGGGGTGTGCCATATCATGTCGTATGCAATAATAAAATTTGATTTGAATTTTGTTGCAGTAGTGTATTCTTCAAATATTCTTTTTTAATTCAATGTTTTGTCATATCGCCAATAGTATCGTTATCACAAAAATACCATGAAATATCGTGATATTATTGTAGGGCCATATCGACCACCCCTCATTCAGAGCCTCAAGTATTTCATTCAGTCTTGTGCTTGTTCTAGTTAATTCTGATCTTTTTAGCTGAGCCGCAATACCCGTACCAACATTCGACCTACATGGCATCCTTCTCTCAAAGTCCATTACCCTCTGGCTCTCCGCCGCCATAATGAGGAACAGTCAACAACGAATGTAGCAGTTTTTTTTTTCCAATTTGCATCCTTTCCACAAAAGTTAATTTTATCTGTAATTAGAGAAGTAACTCCGACACCTTTGGTAGGGTAATGTCGAACAAGAAGCTCGCAGCAAAACACTAACTGTAATTTGAGAGAGTCTCCATTATACCCTGTATAATAGAGACTCTCTGTAGAAAGTCATTTGCCTTTGAAAGACTTTACTGAAACTTCTGGACGTCCTGAAGCCGGAGCGTCACAAATAACCAATCGCTGGTCACCGTAAACGGAAAACATCTGGTACCCACCAGGACAGTAATTTACCTTCTCACTCTTCCGTAGAGACCTTTAGAAACAAACAAAGAGAGGCTCCTGCAGCACACTGTCTTATCTAGATCAAGTAATGACCTGGTTTGCGTTCAGCTCTCCTGGAGACGCAGCTGCTGGGGTCAATTTAGTCCTACAAAACGCATGCATATGTTCTCTCTTCATGCAGAAACGGGACACCGTGTCTCTATAAGACCAGCTTAGACTGTTGATTTAACCACAATGTGCTCACTGAACACTGCAGACACGGCGTAATTTAACTATGTTTAACTCTTTAGAATAATAGTTACAATAATAGTAGAATAATAGGCATGATAATTAATATCACAGCAAGTCAACCAATCAGCATGCGGGTACCAGTAATGCTAACTAGTCAGCATGCAGTAGCAGTGATTCTATCCAATCATCACTCAATAGCAGTAATGCCCATCAATCAGGATGCACCAGCACTAATGATATCCAATCTGGACTTAGTGGTAGTAATGCGAAGCAATCAGCTCTCAGTAGTAGTAAAACCACCAATCAGTAGTCAGTAGCAGTAATGCCAACCAATCAGTAGCCGACAGCAGTCATGATTTGAACCATTCAGTATTCTTTAGCAGTAATGCCAACCAATCAGTACTTAAGAGCAGTAATAATTCTGACCAATCAGCACTTAGTAGCACCAACTTATCAGCACTCAGCAACAGTGATGCAAACTAAGCAACACTTGGCAGCAGCAATGCTAACTAATGCAGCACTCAGTAGCAGTAATAAATCTAACCAATCAGCACTCAATAGCAGTGATAAATCTAACCAATCAGCACTCAGTAGCAGTGATAAATCTAACCAATCAGCACTCAGTAGCAGTGATAAATCTAACCAATCAGCACTCAGTAGCAGTAATAGTAATTAATCAGCACTTAGTAGCAGTAATAAATCTAACCAATTAGCATTCAGCAGCAGTTAATGCTAACCGATTAGTGCTTAGTAGAAGTAATGCAAACCAATCCGCACTCAGTAGCAGTAAAATCAACCAATCAGTACTCAGTAGCACCAACTATTCAGCGCTCAGTAGAAGTAATGCTAATTAATCAGCACTCAGTAGCAGTAATACTTATAATCAATCAGCACTTAGTAGAAGTATTGCTAACCAATCAGCCCACAGCAGCAGTAATGGCAACCAATCAGCACTCAGTAGCAGTAATATTTCCAATCATTCAGCACTAAGTAGTAGTAATGCCAACCAATTAGCCCCCAGCAGAAATAGTGCCAACCAATTAGTGCTTAGTAGCAGTAATGTCAACCAATCAGCGCCCAGTAGTAGTAATGCTAACCAATCAGCACTCAGTAACAGTAAAATGAAACCAATCAATACTCAGCAGCACCAACTTATCAGCACTCAGTAATAGTAATGTTAACCATTCAGCACTTCGTAACAGTAATGCTAACCAATCAGAACAACAGTAAAATCAACCAATCAATACTCAGTAACAGTAATGCTAACCAATCAGCACTCAGTAACAGTAAAATCAACCAATCAGCACTCAGTAACAGTAAAATCAACCAATCAGCACTCAGTAGCAGTAATGCTAATCGATCAGCACTTAGTAACAGTAATGCTAACCAATCAGCACTCAGCAGTAGTAATGCTAACCAATCACCTACCAGCAGGGTAACTGCTAATGTCCTACAGTTTGAATCTCTGTCTTTATTAGAAATGTAAATATACTAGTTTTCTTTTTAAATCTGTTTAACATTAAGGTTTTCTTTTCTTTCACATATTAATCAGTGGTAAGTGCTGGAAGAGGCTGCGCGACTCCGGGCAGCTATATGAAAATCAGCCGTGTTCAGGGATTCTGTGTGAACACAGACATCTGGGTTCTGACGTGCGGTGGAGACAGATTCTCAGCGTTCATCAATAGAAGGCCTGGAGAGCACTTCTGTCTCTCTCCCATACATCCGCGCCCAGCTCTCCACTGAGGGAGTGCGGAGGAGGAACGTATCAATAATTCACCAGCGCTACGACCCAGAGTGCCTCTCTTCTATCTCCAGATCACGCCGGCTAATGAGTACACCCATAGCCCTCCCATCAGGAGACCCGTCCGTGTAGCTCCAGCTAAAGGGGGGGCAGACAAGAGTGAGGAGTGGGGGGGAATTCCTAAACACAGTGGAACAGAGTGCAGAGTATGCGAGGTAAAAAAAAAAAACCAAGCTAGTGAAAGAACCGCAAGTGATGTTCCTTTCTTTTTTTCCTGCTGGAAGACGAGCGACCACAAATAAGAGGCGCCTGAAGGAGCTTTGGCTCCCACTGTGAAGTGGAAATTGCAGGATCTGGAGGAGAACGGTCTTGTTATCTCCACCAACCCTCAAGTTCTTGCGAAATTCAGGGTTTGAAACTAAACCGATTCCATACGGCCTTCCGTCCCACTCTGTCACACTTCTATTGAGTCTTTACTGGTTTATGTTTTTATCCACAGAGCGAGGTTGCACTTGCTGCCTTCCTGACAAACAGGAACTCGGAATTTCCCACCTGGTAGCTTCCACATGAGTTCAGCTCGGAAAACAATGGATGTTCACAGTAAGCTAGCGATTTGGGTGCGTCTGGTCAAATTATGTTGTGATGACAATCAAATCAAATCAAATCAAATCAAATCAAATCAAATCAAATTAAATTAAATTAAATTAAATTAAATTAAATTAAATTAAATCAAATCAAATCAAATCAAATCAAATCAAATCAAATTTGTCTCATACATAGTCATACACTAGCAATACAATGCTTTGACAACTGCCCACTCTTTTATGAAACAGTAAGATAGTATAGAGTATCTGAAATATTAAGGAATATCAGAGAGCTGATTATTATGGCTGATTCAATTATTATGACTGATCCGATCAGTATGTCTTATCCAATCACTATGTCTGCTCCGATCATTATGACTGATCCGGTCAGGATGTCTTATCCAGTCATTATGCCTGATCCGATTACTATATCTGAGCCAATCATTGCATCTGATCCGATCAGCATATCTGATCCAATCTTATGTCTGATCCAATCAGTATGCCTGATCTGATTATGTCTGATCTGATCATTGTATCTGATCCAATCATGTCTGATCCAATTATGTCTGATCTGATCATTATGTCTGATCTGATTATGTCTGATCAAATTATTATGTCTGATTCAATTGCTATGTCTTATCGAATCATTATGTCTGCTCCGATCAGTATGTCTTATCCAATATTATGCCTGATCCGGTTACTATATCTGAGTCAATCATTGCATCTGATCCGAGCATTATGTCTGATCCGATCAGTATGTCTTATCCAGTCATTGTGTCTTATCCAGTCATTATGTCTGATCCAATAATGTCTGATCCAATTACGTCTGATCATCATGTCTGATCTGATTATGTCTGATCAAATTATTGTCTGATCCAATTACTATGTCTGATCCAATTATTACATCTGATCCAATCTTATGCCTGATCCAATTATGTCTGATCCGATCATTATGTCTGATTGATTAGGTCTGATACAATCATTATGTCTGATCCAGTCATCATGTCTGATACCATCATTATGTCTGATCCAATTACAATGTCTGATCCAATCATTACATCTGATCCAATCTTATGTCTGATCCAATCATTACATCTGATCCAATCTTATGTCTGAACCAATTATGTCCGATCCAATCATTACATCTGATCCAATCTTATGTCTGATCCAATCATTACATCTGATCCAATCTTATGTCTGAACCAATTATGTCCGATCCAATCATTACATCTGATCCAATCTTATGTCTGAACCAATTACGCCAATCCAATCATTATGTCTGATCCAATCTTATGTCTAATCCTATCATTATGTTTAATCCTATTATGTCTGATGCAGTTCAGACTTGGCCACAGCTGTAAAGTGGTCTGTCCCCGCTACTCGGTACATACGTTGCGAGTCGTATGTGAAGGTTAGCTCGCTGAAACGAGGCCGTGATCGGAATAACAACGGCGGCGTGTTCGGCGAGGGTCTCCCCCGGGGGGCCGCGGCCGCACCGTATCACTTAATAAACTTTAAGAAGCCCTCGTTCGTGCCGCTCACTCGCGCTTTCCATTCCACTCGATGAAGCCCATCAAGTCGCCACCTGTTCCGACGCAGGCGCCGTCACCTGTAGCGTAATCAGAAGTGACGGATGTCAACGAGACGCGAGGCGGGGACGCGGGTTTCCGTGCATATACATGCAAATTCGGGGGTCCCGCCTGATAGCCATGATAACATCATTAGTAAACATGAGAGCCGAGCTTGTTACCGAGCTTCTCCGTCTGACTCCAGATCGGGGCCCGTGCGGCTAAAAAGGCCTAAGCGCGGTCTTCATTAGTGGGGGTAAATAACGGCGGGGGAACCGCGGTTAAGATTCGATCAGCGGGGCCGCTCAGGCGTGTCGATGGAAACGAGGGGGCAATCTATCGCTTTCCACGATTTTCACGAAATAATTAACCTCGCGCCGCGCACTGTTACATTCCCGCCTCCGCCAGGAGTACCTGCCTTAGCTCAGCGTTAGCGTTAGCTTGCAGCCCTCGTGCTTGTGCCTGCTGACAAACAGGCGCTCGGGACCTTTCCCATCACGCTCTCTCATTGCGGGGCCGCGTTATCAAGAGAAGATGGGGCCGATAACGGGAGATGGAACAAGGCAGGATGATGGAAGAGTTCAGAGGAGCTTCTTATCCTTAACCTGTCTGCTGGAACTTCTAGAGAGCCCTTCGCTTCCGTCCGAGCCACTTTCTGTCAAGGCCTCCGCGGTTCCCCCTCTCCGTCCTGCCACCGCTGGCCAGTTTGCGTTAGCCGTGTGACAGGAACTGATGAGGGAGGCTATGTGTTTAAGGAGTCTCGCCGGAAAAGGGAAAGGAGCGTCTCTGACCTACCTGCAGGTGAGGTTCCTAATCGTGATCGAATCAAAGCATTTACGGCACCGGGGCCCGAGGGCGAGGGGACGAGCGGCGTGGAGTCACAGTGTCGTGCAAACCGGGCTTATGGGTAAAACTTTCTTTCAGAGTCCCTTAAGTTGGAGGTATCAAGTGCGTGAAGAGATTAGATTACTACATTGGACAAGTTCTGAAACAGACTAATTAAGTTCACTGAAACACCCAGCAGGTTCTAGGTTCTAGGTTTCCAAAGTGTATATAAGTTCCAACTCAGTCTAACTAAATTACACTCAACGATTTCACAGCCCAGCTATTAAAGGGCTCCAATCATTAATCTGATCCAATCATTGTGTCTAATCTGAGCATTATGTCTGATCTGATCAGTATGTCTTATCCAGTCAGTATGTCTGATCCAATTAGTATGTCTGATCCTATCATTATGTCTGCTCTGATTATTATATCTAATTCGATCATATGTCTGATCAGATTATGTCTGATCAAATTATTATGTCTAATCTGATCACTATGTCTTATCCAGTCATTATGTCTGAACCAATCAGTATATATGATCCTATTATTATATGTGATCTAATAATTATGTCTGATCAGATTATTACATCTGATCCAATAATGTCTGATCCAATTATGTCTGATCCGATCAATATGTCTGATTTGATTATGTCTGATCAAATTATTGTCTGATCTGATCAATATGTCTTATCCAATCATTATGTGTGATCCAATTATTATATGTAATCTAATAATTAGGCCTGATCAGATTATTACATCTGATCCCATCATTACGTCTGATCCGATCATTGTATCTGATCCAAGCTTATGTCTGTTCCAATCACTATGCCTGATCCAATCATTATGTCTGATCCAATCATTACATCTGATACGATCATAGTATCTGATCCAATCTTATGTCTGATCCAATTATCATGTCTGATCCAATATCTGACCCACCTGCGGGTGAGGTGGTCACCATGTCTACAACACAAACATTGGCACTACTATTCATTTACTATTTATCTAAACAACTAGTGAGCTTACATACAGTACTGTGCAAAGGTTTGTAAACACATTATTAAAATTAAATATTAATCAGTATTTATAGAGCAAGTAGTGCTTTTACATTCGTCAGTGTGTTTATTTAACTCTTTCCAAGCTTCTCCTAAACAACCCAGTATTATTATCAGTTCTCATCTAATACCTGCTTTGACTGCTCAGTACTTCATTAAGCTAAATCAAGATTTGCTGCTGAAGGAACTGAATACATTCATACAATGTCTGGGGCGTCCAGGAGAAATCTGGAACCTAACTTTGTTCTTCAAACTGGATCAAGATCTGATCTACTTCTCTCACAATAACATATTCATGTTACTTTGTATTGTATGTATATTTTTATATCTGTTCTAATCAGATCTGGTGATCTTACTGTGTAAATACACTTACTGCAAAGATGATTTAAACACTCAACTTAGGTGCCTCAGACTTTTGCACAGTCGTGTATGTTTTATGGAATATTCATGAGAGTAAAATAGTAATAAATGTGAAAATATATACTTTTTTCAGGGACTATTTTGCATCGCAGTGTTCTACATGTCCCCTCGGCCAGGAAGGGCTTTTAAAAGAATATGTTTCAGACAAAATTTTTAACTCTAAACTTTAGTAAGCAACGACTCACGCATAACATCTGAAACCATATAATGTAATAACTTTCTGTGAGGGAGCTTTAGAGGTGGACGTCTGGTTCCATTCACCACCACTGAAAATAGTCCTCATGCTGTCAGTGTCTTTAGAACGGAGAGTTTTACACCAAAACCACTTTAAATGTCCCCTGGGGTCACGGGGGGGGCTGGAGCCAATCCCAGCGTTATCGGGTCTGACCACTACACCACTGTACTAACCACTACACCACCGTTACTAACCACTACACCACCGTTACTAACCACTACACCACCGTACTGACCACTACCCACCGTACTAACCACTACACCACCATACTAACCACTACCACCATACTAACCACTACACCACCGTACTAACCACTACACCACCGTACTAACCACTACACCACCGTACTAAACACTACACCACCATACTAACCACTACACCACCGTACTAACCACTACACCACCTTACTAACCACTACACCACCATACTAACCACTACACCACCATACTAACCACTACACCACCGTACTGACAACTACACCATACTGACACTACACCACCATACTGACCACTACACCACCGTACTAACCACTACACCATACTAACCACTACACCATCATACTAACCACTACACCACCATACTGACCACTACACCACCATACTGACCACTACAACACCATACTAACCACTACACCACCGTACTAACCACTACACCACCGTACTAACCACTACACCACCGTACTAACCACTACATCACCGTACTAACCACTACACCACCGTACTAACCACTACCACACATACTAACCACTACACCACCATACTAACCACTACACCACCATACTAACCACTACACCACCGTACTAACACTACACCACCGTACTAACTACTACACCACCATACTAACCACTACACCACCGTACTAACCACTACACCACCATACTAACCACTACACCACCGTACTAACCACTACACCACCGTACTAACCACTACACCACCTTACTAACCACTACACCACTACTAACCACTAGACCACCGTACTAACCACTACACCACCGTACTAACCACTACACCACCGTACTAACCACTACCACCACCGTACTAACCACTACACCACCGTACTAACCACTGCACCACCATACTAACCACTACACCACCATACTAACCACTACACCACCGTACTAACCACTCACCACCATACTAACCACTACACCACCATAATGACCACTACACCACCATACTAACCACTACACACCGTACTAACCACTTCACCACCATACTAACCACTACACCACCATAATGCCACTACACCACTACTAACCCTACACCACCATACTAACACTACACCACCATACTAACCACTACACCACCTTACTAACCACTACACACCACCGTGCCGCCTCTGTTCACATCTTAAACATTAAATTATATGCAAATCCATGTTCATCATGTTTTATACTTATTTGGTTAAAACCTACAGTTTCAGAGACTCTAACAAAAACATTATGTAAGCTCCAGAAAGAGATGCGTGAGGGAGATTCCTGGGCATAGCTAAGACGGATGGTGAAAGCCTCTCTCAGAAGGTTCCCAGCTGCGAGCCGTGTTTTGATAACCCTGCGACCTTGTCAGCTCAGGTAAATAAACGGACATGTTGTAACCCAGGGCTTGGAAACCCGCCCGAGACGGTCTGCTATCCCGGCCTATAACTCCTCGAAATCCTCACCACCACTTTAGAATATGACCTGACTTTATATTCCATTCAATTCAAGTTTATTTGTGAGGCGATTTTACGCAGTGTTGTCTCAGAGCAGCTCTACAGAAGTTTGAAAAGACAGTTAGAACATATATCCCCCAGTGAGCGAGCCAGAGGCGACGGTGGGTTCTCCTCCGGGTACTCCGGTTTCCTCCCACAGGACCAAACACATGCATGTTAGGTTGATCACTCACTCTTCATGCTGTCCAGTGCTCAGTAGAAAAACTCATCTGCAGGACCCACAGGCTTCTCCAAAGATTCTGTCTCCTTATCTAATCAGTGATGTTTTCTTCTCTTGCTCTTCTCAGTCCTTTCTTCTCCTCCCCTTCTGTCTCTATATTCACTTATGCACAAAGTGGTCAATCTTATTCTTACTGTATGTTGTACTTGTTTTATTATCTGGTGTGAACCAGAGGGAGATAGGTTCCCCCTCTTAAGTCTGGTTCCTCTCAAGATTTCTTCCTC
This sequence comes from Megaleporinus macrocephalus, assembly GCA_021613375.1. Lineage (NCBI taxonomy): Eukaryota > Metazoa > Chordata > Actinopteri > Characiformes > Anostomidae > Megaleporinus > Megaleporinus macrocephalus. Next base: position 4,822,923 of record CM038704.1, on the reverse strand, counting down.
TTGATCTGAGGGGTTTCTTGGCGAGGCTCATTGGGGACCCAGATTTTGTTGCACAATGGTGTATATAAATCAATAAGCCTTAACTTAAACCATTTCTAGACCCATAATAAGGGTGAAGTTCTGCTGTAGACCTTTATAAAATAGCGTGTATCTAACCTACGTCCACATCAACAAGCCTTGAGATGTTTTTCCAACCTTACCCTTGGAAAACAAATCATAACTCTCATCCACCTACAAACACAAACGTGGTGTCGAAGCGAAGTTTAGAGTCCTGCACTCTAGACAGAACGTCAATGAGTCGCCAGAACATCATGAGTTATAATGCAACCTCAACACACTACACATCCAGGGATAAGATTTAAACGGGGACCTCTTTGCCAGCTCAAGGTTTAAACCTCCTCCCAAGATTACCCTTCACCGTGGCGGCCAACGAAGTTTCGGCTTTTTAATCACCGAGAACAGAGCAATCACTTGTTGATGGCTGGAAAAAAGAGTAGGGGGAAAGAGGTTCTCCTCCTCGACAGCTCTCCAAATAGCCAGGTAATTGATATTGATTTTTTTTAGCTGCTGTATGGGCCCGTCTCAATGCCTCCTTAAACCCCACCAATCATTACATTACTATCTGACAAGCCCATAACCATAGGTCGGACTTTTGTTTTCCAATAGACCCTAATGGGTTACACAGCATCCATCCATGCTTATTTAGGTGACCGCAGCAGGGCGGCTACCTTAAGGCCCGTAAATTCAATTCAGGGCCAAACGGTTCAGCCACCATGCTGGTGCTGGAGAACCACAGATCTGCTTGTTCTAGTGTACAATGCCCTGATTCACCTAATCAGCTGATTATAACCGCCAGAGCTGAGCTGGGAAAGCTGGGCATTCAGTGCTCATCGGGCTCCCCCTACTGTTGTTGAGTGTAATTTGCTGTAGCACCACTGCTGTAAATACAAATCCTGGTGAGAGCTCCTTATGGTTTCAGGTACATGTGTAAATGTTGGTGGGCTGGAAGTTACAGAATCCGAAGAATGGACCAATAGAAAATGCTCCAAAATTAAAGTCAAGAACATTTTTTAACAGAAGTCATTAAAATAATTGACTAATAATTTGCCAATTAACCAAACTCAGGTCCTAATACGAACACGGTTGACAGTAATGTTGTTGAGCTATAGTTATAAGTATAAAGGCGAGAGACAGGGAGACAGAAAGAGACAGGGAGAAAAATTGAGACAGAGAGAGAGGACAGGGAGAGATAGAGAGAGACTGGGAAAGGAGACAGGGAGAAAGAAAGGGGAAAGGGACAGGAGAAAGAGACAGAGAGGAACAGGGATAGACAGAGGAGCGAGACCAGGGAGAGAGAAAAGGGAAAGGGACAGGGGAGACAGGGAGAAAGGGAGAGAGAGACAGAGAAAGAGACAGGGAGACAGGAAAGAAAGGGACAGAGAAAGGAGGAGAGACAGGGAGAAAGAAAGGGAGAGAGACAGACAGAGAAAAAGACAGAGAGAGACAGAGAGACAGAGGTAAAGACAGGGAGAGACAGAGAGAGACAGGGATAGACAGAGAGAGAAAGGGGAGGAGACAGGGAGAGACAGAAAGAGAGATTCAGGGAAAATCAGATAGAGAGACAGGGAAAGAAGACAGAGAGGAGAGACACAAAGAGAGAGAGAGAGAGGGAGAAAGACAGAGAGAGTGACAGAGAGAGACAGAGAGAGAGACAGAGAGACAAGGACAAAGACAGGGAGAGACAGGGAGAAAGACAGAGAGAGTGACAGAGAGAGACAGAGAGACAAGGACAAAGACAGGGAGAGACAGGGAGAAAGACAGAGAGAGACAGAGAGAGAGACAGAGAGACAAGGACAAAGACAGGGAGAGACAGGGAGAAAGACAGAGAGAGTGACAGAGAGAGACAGAGAGAGAGAGACAGAGAGACAAGGACAAAGACAGGGAGAATGAAAGGGAGAGTTTTTTATATATATATAGTAATATGTATAATAATATGCTTATATATTATAAATACATATAATTACATATAAAGCCTTCTTATAACTATAGCTCATCAACAGTACTGTTAGCTGTGTTAGTATTAGGACCTGAGTTCAGCTGATTGACTAATTATTAGTTAATTATTTTAATCTGACTGCTGTAAAATGCAGCAGAGAATAAGTGGCTGTTTTGTTTGTCTTGGCATTAAAGGGTTAAATGCAAGGTAAGCATTTACGAAGCATCTCAAGAGCATCAAACGTTTCAAACCTGAGCTGATAATGATTGATGGTGCTTTTTCTCTCGGAGGTTCTTCAGCCAGCGCTCACACTGAAGTGCAGTAACACTGAGGACCTGCAGTACTGAGCCTTTCACACCAGCAACTCAGAAAAACCTGAAGTTTATGAAACGCATGCACGGAGATGCAAATCGTGCCTCTTTTCCTGAAGTATTTAACAGAGGGAGGATGGAGAGAAAAGCCAGTTGAGATACTACGCGCACAGCAGATTGCACATCCACCCTTTAGTTTACTGAAGTTTGAGCGAAGCTGCCGAGCAAAGGCAGAAATTTGCATCAGGATCTCAGAAGCTGTGTTATTGAGGGCTTTCCTTCAACAGCGGCAGCAGACGGAGCAGCCAGACTGAGACACGAAGGAGAGCTGAAAAAAATGTTTACTCTCAGATAAACACTGTTTAGACTCTCAGCATCGGATATACGCACATGAGGACACACACAGTAGGGGCTGCACAGACTAGTCTAGTAGATAACTTGATAACTTTACTGCTCGGTGATGATGCGTTAACATTGGTTAGTCGCTGGTCATGTAGTAATAACACTAACAGCATGGATGCCTCAGAGATGAAAACAGGTGAGGGAGTCTGGTTGTGATGATGGGGCAGGCGAGGGAAGTGGAGGCAAATGCGGTGTCTGTTTATTCGAATCTTGATTTAAAGTGCTGGTTGATATAGAGAGCGCAAAACACCAAGACTAGAAATAAGAAAACAAACAAGAAACCAAGAAAATACACACATACAAAAACATAACATTCACTATAACAAACCCACAAGAGCCAAGACTAGGGGTATCAATACATCAGGACAGACGAGGAACATTTAGGATGAGGAGGAGCCACAAACAAAGAACAGGTGAGGTGGGTGACAAGAGGGTGGAGACAGGGAGGAGCTAAGACCCAAAACAAACAGAAGGATGTGGGAATGACAGGTGGCAGAGAAAGACAGGGACAGAGATAGATACAGGGAAAGAGACAAAAAGAGAGAGACAAAAAGAGAGACACATAGAGAGACAGGAAAAAAGAGAGAGAGACAGAGAGAAAGACAAAAAGAAATACAGAGAGTGAGGGAGAAAGACAGTTAGAGAGACAGAGAGAGAGACAGGGAGAAAGACAGTTAGAGAGGCTGAAAGAAAGACAGAGAGAGAGACAGGGAGGAAGACAGAGAGAGACTGGAAGAAAGACAGAAAGAGAGACAGGGAGGCAGGGAGAAAGGGAAAGAGAAAAAGATTGAGAGACAGGGAGAAAAACCAAGAAAGAGAGACAGGAAAAAAGACAGAGAGAGAGAGAAATGGAGAAAGATAGGGAGAAAGACAGGGAGCAAGATAGCAAGAGAGATAGTGAGAGAGACAGGGAGAGGGACAGGGAGAGGGACACAGAGAGAGACAGTGAGAGAGACAGAGAAAGAGACAGTGAATGGGACAGGGAGAGGGACATGGAGAGATACAGAGAGAGAGACAGTGAGAGAGACAGGGATAGAGACGGAGAGAGACACAGAGAAAGACAGAGAGAGAGACAGAGAGAGACATTGAGAGGGACAGGGAGATAGACAAAGACAGAAAGAGAGACAGGGAGGCAGGGAGAAAGGGAAAGAGAAAAAGATTGAGAGACAGGGAGAAAAACCAATAAAGAGAGACAGGAAAAAAAAGACAGAGAGAGAGAGAAATGGAGAAAGATAGGGAGAAAGACAGGGAGCAAGATAGCAAGAGAGATAGTGAGAGAGACAGGGAGAGGGGCAGGGAGAGGGACACAGAGAGAGACAGTGAGAGAGACAGAGAAAGAGACAGTGAATGGGACAGGGAGAGGGACATGGAGAGATACAGAGAGAGAGACAGTGAGAGAGACAGGGATAGAGACGGAGAGAGACACAGAGAAAGACAGAGAGAGAGACAGAGAGAGACATTGAGAGGGACAGGGAGATAGAGAGTGACAGGAAGAGAGACAGGGAGAGGGGCAGATAGTGAGGGCAAGGGCAAGTAAAGGTATTACTATTAGAAAATACTTGTAGCATTAATAGTAGAGTACAAATCCTGTAGTAAATGTAACTAATTACATATATATTGTCTTTCTTTCAGTCTTTCTCTGTGTCTCTTTCCCTGTGCCTGTCTCTCTCCCTGTCCCTCTCCCGGTCTCTCTCCCTGTCTCTCTCCCTGTCCCTCTCCCGGTCTCTCTCCCTGTCATTCTCCCTGCCCCTCTCCCTGTCTTTCTCTCTCTCTCTTTGTCTCTCTCATTTTGTCTTTCCTGGTTTTTCTCCCTGTCATTCTCTCTTTGCCTCTCTCCCTTTCTCTCTCTCTCTCTCTCTCTCTCTCTTTGTCTTTATATATATATATATATATATATATATATATATATATGTATATATATATATATATATATATATATATATATATATATATATATATATATATATATATATATATAAAATAAAAAATAGCAACTTTACAGGAGAGGCCAAAAATCGTCTTTACTTTCAATGTAAGTCTATGGAACCAGAATTTTTCCCAGGCTATTTTGGAGCATTTCTATTGGTCCATTCCTCATACAATCTTCAGACAATGTAAACGGCAGCTGTCATATTCAAAGGAAGCTAAAAAATAAAAATGGAGAAAAACAGAGATGGATGTTTTTCTTCAGACAGTAGTGATATGACTGTGTGTGTGACCTCTGGCATCGTTCCTTACAGGGGTCCGACCTGACTGACCGTGAGCACGAGGCCCTCCGCTGCCAGGACGTTGCAGTGTGTGTGTATTAACGCGCCTGTGTGTGTGTTTTTTCTTCTGGCCGTGTTGTTAGCGAGGAGACACAGTCGCCGGCCAGGGCTGGAATGACATTTTGCCACGCGCTCTCCAGGCTGACCCTTGTCTTCGGGGGCCTCTGAGGTATTATGGGTTTCCATGGCGATGTGGAAATTCGCAATAAAGAGCCGAGGCTTGGGAAGCGAGAGCCGGACGTACAGTATCGCTCCTTTGTAAAACAAATACTCGCCGAGTACCAAACATTGATTCTGACTGCGGCACACGAAGGCGGCTGGGTGGGAGGAGGAGGAGGGCGGCCGGTGGTGGGGGGGGGGGGGGGGGGTGGTGGGGGGGGGGGTTAGGTAGCACTTCTTTCGCTACATAAATTCAGCAACAGTTTTTTTTTACCCTCGGAGGAAAAGCACGTACTGACGTGACACTTTCCCGGAGCTAATTTTCTTAACACGTTCCGCGCTGTTCAATAATTCAGTGGGCTGATTTAGTGCGCGAGCTCCCGATTCCGACCGCTCCGCGAGGCACTTCTAATTCAATTCCTGACTCGAAATAAATCCAGCCCTGCGCCTGAACGGAGGCCAGAGCCCCCGGATCGCGTGTGCTGGGCTATGTGCCTGTGTGAGTGGTCCAGAATGTCAACTCAAGTCTGACATCTACATACACGCCGGAGATGGTATTAATACAGACGCGGCTATTAATTGATTAATTCTTATTTCAGGACACGGATAGATATCCTTGAATTAAGCAGCGCGCAGAGTTCACAGGGCTGTAAAGGTGACGATCTCAATTAAGTCTTCTCATTTAGCTTGCATCTTTTCCCAGCTGGGGGAGAGAGGGCTGTTTGTAATTTGAGGCGGAGAGAAAGAGAGAGAGAGAGAGAGAGAGAGAGAGAGAGAGAGAGAGAGGCTTAGAGAGAGATATTGGTATTTATCAGTAATGAACACAGTAAGACGCTGGAACAGCCCCGAGTGCTCAGTGGTTGTTGGCGCTCAGACTGTGATATAAGATTCATACAGTAGTGATGAAATCTTCAGCGCGCTCACAAAATGAGCAAATACACAATAATTCCAGAAATCTAGCTCACGGCCGGATACGCGACGACAGAGTGACAGATTTGAACAGCTATGTTTCTGATTGTTTGTATTTAGATAAATTTCTCAATTACGTTTTATATCGTGTGAGTCTCTGAGGTTGAATCTTGAATATTTGCAATGTGGGATGAGATGAGCGTCCTTGTTATAGTCTTTGAGTCGAGTCTTGAGTCTCTGAAGTGTGAGTCTGAGTTGAGACTGAGGTGTGAGTCTGAGTTGAGTTTTGAGTCTCTGAGGTGAAAGTCTGAGTCCAGTTTGAAGCCTCTGTGATGAGAGTCTGAGTCGAGTCTTGAGTCTCTGAAGTGTGAGTCTGAGTTGAGACTCGGAGGTGTGAGTTTGAGTCGAGTCTTGTATCTCTGAGATGACAGTCTGAGACCAGTCTTAAATAAATTAGATCAATTTCTCAATTACGTTTTATATCGTGTGAGTCTCTGAGGTCGAATCTTGAATATTTGCAATGTGGGATGAGATGAGCGTCCTTGTTATAGTCTTTGAGTTGAGTCTTGAGTCTCTGAAAGGTGAGTCTGAGTCGAGTTTTGAGTCTCTGAGGTGAAAGTCTGAGTCCAGTCTGAAGCCTCTGTAATGAGAGTCTGAGTCGAGATTTGAGTCTCTGAGGTGAAAGTCTGAGTTGAGACTCTGAGGTGTGAATCTGAGTCGAGTCTGGAGTCTCTGAATTGTGAGTCTGATTCAAGACTTGAGTCTCTGAGGTGAAAGTCTGGTTTGAGTCTTGAGTCTCTGAAGTGTGAGTCTGGGTTGAGACTCTGAAGTGTGAGTCTGAGTTGAGACTCTGAGGTGTGAGTCTGAGTCGAGTCTTGAGTCTCTAAAGTGTAAGTCTTGGTTAAGTCTTAAATCTTTGAAGTGTGAGTCTGAGTCGAGATTTGAGTCTCTGAAGTGAAAGTCTGGGTCGAGTCTTGAGTCTCTGAAGTGTGAGTCTGAGTTGAGACACTGAGGTGTGAATCTGAGTTTAGACTCTGAGGTGTGAGTCTGGGTCTAGGCTTATGTCTCTGAAGTGTAAGTCTTGGTTAAGTCTTGAGTCTTTGAAGTGTGAGTCTGAGTCGAGTCTTGAGTCTTTGAAGTGTGAGTCTGAGTCGAGATTTGAGTCTCTGAGGTGAAAGTCTGGGTCGAGACTTGAGTGTCTGAAGTGTGAGTCTGAGTTGAGACACTAAGGTGTGAATCTGAGTTTAGACTCTGAGGTGTGAGTCTGGGACGAGGCTTTAGTCTCTGAAGTGTGAGTCTGAGTTGACACTCTTATGGTGTGAGTCTGGGTCGAGACTTGAGTCTCTGAAGTGCAAGTCTTGGTTAAATCTTGAGTCTTTGAAGTGTGAACTTGAGTCACGTCTTGAGTCTCTGAGATGATAGTCTGAGTCCAGTCTTGAGTCTCTGAAGTGTGAGTCTTAGTTGAGACACAGAGATGTAAGTCTGAGTTAAATCTTCAGTGTTTGAGTCCAGTCTAAAGCCTCTGAGATGATAGTCTTAGTCCAGTCTTGAGTGTCTGAAGTGCGAGTCTTAGTTAAGTCTTGAGTCTTTGAAGTGTGAGTCTGAGTTGAGACTCCAAGGGGTGAGTTTGAGTCTGAGTCGAGTCTTGAGTCTTTGAAGTATGAGTCTGAGTTGAGACTCCAAGGTGTACGTTTGAGTCTGAGTCAAGTCTTGAGCCTCTAAAGTGTGAGTCTGAGTTGAGACACTGAGGTGTGAGTCAGAGTTGAATCATGAGTCTCTGAGTTGTGTGTCTAAGTCGAGACTTGAGTCTCTGAAGTGTGAGTCTGAGTTGAGACTCCAAGGTGTGCGATTGAGTTTGAGTGGAGTCTTGTGTCTCTAAGGTAAAAGTCTGAGTCCAGCCTGAAGCCTCTGAGATGAGAGTCTGAGTCGAGAGTCTCTGAATTGTGAGTCTGATTACAATGATATTAGTATGGTAACTATATAAAGTATACTTGGGAAATATACTTCAACTTTACTCATAAATACTTAATAAAATAAAATTTAAGTAAACTTTTTATCTCTAAGTCATGGCCAGTCAAAACTAGCAAACATTCAGACGATCCAAGTTAAAACCAGTAACCTGCAGTCATATGAGTGCTTTATAGTCCAGACTCCACTTTCTTAGCTCAGGATCGGCTTTTCTTATTAATATCCGCCAAAGTTTCACCTGAAGACATCCAATTTATCATGTCAGCTCAGGAGGGGGCTTTTACGGCTGCACTACCACCCGTGAAGCTTGTTTCTCATTGGTGAGCTGGGGATATTACGCCGTAGCCTGTGTTATAATTCTCCCCCGACACAAACAGGATTGCGCAAATTGGTCTCCTGCTTTATTCTCCTCCACAGATAGTCATCTCTCTCTCTTCTGCAGCGCAGGAATCCTTACAGGAATAAGAAGCAGCGCACGCGCGCTGCCCAGGGACCAAGATGGATTACCGTTGCTGCGCGGGACGATTCTCAGTTTGAAAAATGATATCAACCTCCCCCCCAGTCCCGCAAGATAAAACTAATCCCACTGAGTCCTACATGGCACATGGAGTAGTAAAGAGCACACTGACCTAATCTGGGCAAACATCTTTACCTTCCCCGTGTAAACTGGGCACGCTTTTATTTTGCCCAGCTGTATATATTTTTGAGGGTGACATGGCGGGCGGGGGGGGGGGGGGGGGGGGGGGGGGGGGGGGGGGAATGTTCCTCACCAGCCTTGTTTTCTCTCCTGATCAAATGATGGAATCTAATCTCAACACTTTTACTGAACGGCTAAAAACCCACATTTCATCCAGACGGCAGTTATTCTGAGATTTATCAGAGAATTAGTGACAAATACACTAAAGCTGATAGTTTAAAAACCCTTTATCTGATCAATAAGTGTATTTACACCACCAGATCTGATTAGAACAGATAAATAATCACACATACAATACAAAGTTATTGTGAGAGAAGTAGATCAGATCTTAAGCTCCAGTTTGAGGAACAAAGTTAGGTTCCAGATTTCTCCTGGACGCCCCAGACATTGTATGAATGTGTTCAGTTCTCAGACGAAATCCACTCAAGTACAGAGAGAACATACACACTCCACACAGAACCACCCGGACCGGGAATCCAACCCAGATCATCTTACTGTGAGGAGACAGTGCTGACCACTACATTACCATACTGACCACTACACCACCATACTAACCACTACACCACCGTACCGACCATTACACCACCGTACTGACCACTACACCACCTTACTAACCACTACACCACCATACTGACCACTACACCACCATACTGACCACTACACCACCATACTGACCACTACACCACCATACTAACCACTACACCACCATACTAACCACTACACCACCATACTAACCACTACACCACCATACTAACCACTACACCACCATAATAACCACTACACCACCATACTAACCACTACACCACCATACTAACCACTACACCACCATACTGACCACTACACCACCATACTAACCACTACACCATCATACTAACTACTACACCAACATACTAACCACTACACCACCATACTAACCACTACACCACCGTACTGACCCCTACAACACCATACTAACCACTACACTACCATACTAACCACTACACCACCATACTGACCACTACACCACCATACTGACCACTACACCACCATACTAACTACTACACCACCATACTAACCAATATACCACCATACTGACCACTACACCACCGTACTAACCACTACACCACCGTAATAACCACTACACCACCATACTAACCACTACACCACCTTACTAACCACTACACCACCATACTAACCACTACACCACCATAATAACCAATACACCACCATACTAACCACTACACCATCGTATTAACCACTACACCACCATACTAACAGTACACCACCATACTAACCACTACACCACCGTACTAACCACTACACCACCGCACTAACGACCACACCACCGTACTAACCACTACACCACCGTACTAAAGACTACACCACCGTACTGACCACTACACCACCATACTGACCACTACACCACCATACTAACCAGTACACCACCATACTAACCACTACACCACCGTATTAACCACTACACCACCGTACTAACCACTACACCACCGTACTAACCACTACACCACCGTACTAACCACTACACCACCATACTTACCAGTACACCACAGTACTAACCACTACACCACCATACTAACCACTACACCACAGTACTAACCACTACACCACCGTACTAACCAGTAAACCACCATACTAACCAATATACCACCATACTGACCACTACACCACCGTACTAACCACTACACCACCGTAATAACCACTACACCACCATACTAACCACTACACCACCTTACTAACCACTACACCACCATACTAACCACTACACCACCATAATAACCAATACACCACCATACTAACCACTACACCATCGTATTAACCACTACACCACCATACTAACAGTACACCACCATACTAACCACTACACCACCGTACTAACCACTACACCACCGCACTAACGACCACACCACCGTACTAACCACTACACCACCGTACTAAACACTACACCACCGTACTGACCACTACACCACCATACTGACCACTACACCACCATACTAACCACTACACCACCGTATTAACCACTACACCACCGTACTAACCACTACACCACCGTACTAACCACTACACCACCGTACTAACCACTACACCACCATACTTACCAGTACACCACAGTACTAACCACTACACCACCATACTAACCACTACACCACAGTACTAACCACTACACCACCGTACTAACCAGTAAACCACCGTACTAACCACTACACCACTGGACTAACCACTACACCACCGTACTAACCACGACACCACCGTACTAACCACTACACCACCGTACTAACCACTACACCACCGTACTAACCAGTACACCACAGTACTAACCACTACACCACCATACTAACCACTACACCACAGTACTAACCACTACACCACCGTACTAACCAGTAAACCACCGTACTAACCAGTAAACCACCGTACTAACCACTACACCACCGTACTAACCACTACACCACCATACTAACCACTACACCACCGTACTAACCACTACACCACAGTGCTAACCACTATACCACCGTACTGACCACTACACCACCATACTAACCACTACACCACCATACTAACCACGACACCACCGTACTGACCACTACACCACCATACTAACCACTACACCACCGTACCGACCACTACACCACCATACTAACCACGACACCACCGTACTGACCACTACACCACCATACTAACCACTACACCACCGTACTAACCACTACACCACCGTACTAACCACTACACCACCATACTAACCACTACACCACCATACTAACCAGTACACCACAGTACTAACCACTACACCACCATACTAACCACTACACCACAGTACTAACCACTACACCACCGTACTAACCAGTAAACCACCGTACTAACCACTACACCACCGTACTAACCACTACACCACCATACTAACCACTACACCATCGTACTAACCACTACACCACAGTGCTAACCACTACACCACCGTACTGACCACTACACCACCATACTAACCACTACACCACCATACTAACCACGACACCACCGTACTGACCACTACACCACCATACTAACCACTACACCACCGTACCGACCACTACACCACCATACTAACCACGACACCACCGTACTGACCACTACACCACCATACTAACCACTACACCACCGTACTAACCACTACACCACCATACTAACCACTACACCACCGTACTAACCACTACACCACCATACTAACCACTACACCACCGTACTAACCAGTAAACCACCGTACTAACCACTACACCACCGTACTAACCACTACACCACCGCACTAACCACGACACCACCGTACTAACTACTACACCACCGTACTAACCACTACACCACCATACTAACAGTACACCACAGTACTAACCACTACACCACCATACTAACCACTACACCACAGTACTAACCACTACACCACCGTACTAACCAGTAAACCACCGTACTAACCACTACACCACCGTACTAACCACTACACCACCGTACTAACCACTACACCACCATACTAACCAGTACACCACAGTACTAACCACTACACCACCATACTAACCACTACACCACCGTACTAACCACTACACCACCGTACTAACCAGTAAACCACCGTACTAACCACTACACCACCGTACTAACCACTACACCACCATACTAACCACTACACCACCATACTAACCAGTACACCACAGTACTAACCACTACACCACCATACTAACCACTACACCACCGTACTAACCACTACACCACCGTACTAACCAGTAAACCACCGTACTAACCACTACACCACCGTACTAACCACTACACCACCGTACTAACCACTACACGACCATACTAACCAGTACACCACAGTACTAACCACTACACCACCATACTAACCACTACACCACAGTACTAACCACTACACCACCGTACTAACCAGTAAACCACCGTACTAACCACTACACCACCGTACTAACCACTACACCACCGTACTAACCATGACACCACCGTACTAACTACTACACCACCATACTAACCACTACACCACCATACTAACCAGTACACCACAGTACTAACCACTACACCACCATACTAACCACTACACCACAGTACTAACCACTACACCACCGTACTAACCAGTAAACCACCGTACTAACCACTACACCACCGTACTAACCACTACACCACCATACTAACCACTACACCACCGTACTAACCACTACACCACAGTGCTAACCACTACACCACCGTACTGACCACTACACCACCATACTAACCACTACACCACCATACTAACCACGACACCACCGTACTGACCACTACACCACCATACTGACCACTACACCACCATACCGACCACTACACCACCATACTAACCACGACACCACCGTACTGACCACTACACCACCATACTAACCACTACACCACCGTACTAACCACTACACCACCATACTAACCACTACACCACCATACTAACCACTACACCACCGTACTGACCACTACACCACCATACTGACCACTACACCACCATACTAACCACTACACCACCATACTAACCACTACACCACCGTACTAACCACTACACCACCGTACTAACCACTACACCACCATAGTAACCACTACACCACCGTACTGACCACTACACCACCATACTGACCACTACACCACCGTACTAACCACTACACCACTGTACTGACCACTACACCACCATACTAACCACTACACCACCGTACTAACCACTACACCACCGTACTGACCCCTATACCACCGTACTAACCACTACACCACCGTACTAACCACTACACCACCGTACTGACCACTACACCACCATACTGACCACTACACCACCGTACTAACCACTACACCACCGTACTGACCACTACACCACCATACTAACCACTACACCACCGTACTAACCACTAAAAAAATAATTACAACAGTAGTGAATACAATGTCTATGTTTGGTTCCTATCACCACTACTGTGAACAACATCAGGACCAATTCCCACCAAAACCCACTCTGGATGACTTTCTTTACAACTCAGTGAAAAGAGTTCAGACTTTTTTTAAAACTGCAGAGAAGAAGAGAGAAGAAGGTGCAGAAGTTTCCAGAAAGCCTCACTTAACAAATAATGTTTTCCTCCCCGCCTTCAATTAACCACGAGTATCAATCGCACAAGTCTGTAAACATAACATTAGCGGCGGTCGATGCGCTGTCTACCGTCGTGATTGACCAATCGACTGCTGAGAGAAATCCATACGTATGGATCGTCTGTGGCCCGGCCGAGCGACACGCCGTATCAAATGATGTCCCGCTGGTTAAGGACTCGTTTGGCGCAGCGTTGAAACCGGCCAGCGAGGTGCGTCTCTCTCTTCTTCTTCTGGGCTCGCTTTAAAGGGCGTAGCCAGAGAAGTGGGCTGCGTGGGAAGCAGAGGTGGGAGTCAGCGAGCTTCGGGGCATGTTTCAATCCTCTGCTGGTCCGAGCGCTATCCTTCACACGACATTCGCAAGATTAAACATCCCGAATCTCCCCGGCGACGAGAGAGCGAAATTAAAAGAGAGGAACACAAGCGGGCCGCGTAAACACCCGCACCCCCTCAAGGTGACGCAAAGTTCGGATGGCGCCCAAGGTGCGGCCCCCCCTCCCTCATATCCTCGTCTGGAGCCATGTACTCTCGCAAGTGCAGCCGCAAACAGATGTTCAATTAGGACCCGCACGAGGACCTTAGAGGATCGGACGGGGGGGAAATGGGATGTGACATTTAAAAAATGGAAAATAAATAAATAAATAAATAAATAATAATAATAATAATACGCAAGATAGCTCGTCACTGGAGCGTCGGGCGCGGCTCCCAGTGCCACCGTGTTATTAAACACGACTCCGTATTACACCACCTGTTTCCACAGGAGCCTCGGATATTTGATTAGGACTTTTTTCTGAAATCGTTCGCCGCCTGAATGACGAGCGGAGAAAAAATAAAACAGGGCCTTAAGTGCAAAACAGAAAATCAAATTAAAGTCCAGTAGCCAGATAACAAGATAACAGAGAACGGACAGCCTGTAATTAGATAAGTAAATGGATCTCGGCCATCGAGCGCGTCCTCCCGATCCGTAGTGACAGCGGGTCCTCTCGCCCGCGCGGCCCTCTCTCCACCCTCAGCGCTCCGTACCGACGCTCACCGAGTCTCGACTCACCTGAAACAGAGCCGCGCTGGCAGCTGCGCTTTACATGAAATCATCCTGACAGCAATCACTTCACATCCTAGAGTGTACAGTCCTCAAAGCTCACTCTCTCTTACACTCTCTCTCTTTTACACTCTCTCTCTTCTACACTCTCTCTCTCTCTCTCTCTCTCTCTCTTACACTCTCTCTCTCTTACACTCTCTCTCTTCTACACTCTATCACTCTCTCTCTCTCTCTTACACTCTCTCTCTCTCTTACACTCTATCACTTTCTTACACACTCTCTCTCTTACACTCTCTCTTTCTCTCTTGCACTCTCTCTTTTACACTCTATCACTCTCTCTTACACTCTCTCTCTTTTACTCTCTCTCTCTCTTACACTCTCTCTCTCTCTTACTCTCTCTCTTTTACACTCTATCACTCTCTCTTACACACTCTCTCTCTCTTACGTTCTCTCTCTCTCTTACACTCTCTCTCTCTTTTACTCTCTCTCTTTTACACTCTATCACTCTCTCTTACACTCTCTCTCCCTCTCTTAAACTCTCTCTCCCACTCTCTATCACTCTCTTACACTCTCTCTCTCTTACACTCTCTCTCTCTCTCTTTTACACTCTATCACTCTCTCTTACACTCTCTCTCTTTTACTGTCTCTCTCTCTCTTACACACACTCTCTCTTTTACTCTCTCTCTCTCTTTCTCTCTTTTACACACACTCTCTCTCCCTTACACTCTCTCTCTCTTTTACTCTCTCTCTCTCTCTCACACACATTCTCTTTTACACTTCCCCCTTTCTCTTTTACTGTTTCTCTCTTTCTCTTACTCTCTCTCTCTCTCTCTCTCTTACACTCTCTCTCTTACACTCTCTCTCCTACACTCTATCACTCTCTTACACTCTCTCTCTTACACTCTCTCTCCTACACTCTATCACTCTCTTACACTCTCTCTCTCTCTTACACTCTCTCTCTTACACTCTCTCTTTTACACTCTATCACTCTCTCTTACACTCTCTCTCTTACACTCTCTCTCACTCTCTTCTACACTATATCACTCTCTCTTACACTCTCTCTCTTTTACTCTCTCTATCACTCTCTCTTACACTCTCTCTCTTTTACTCTCTCTCTCTCTCTCTCTCTTACACTCTCTCTTTTACTGTTTCTCTCTCTCTGTTTTACTGTTTCTCTCTCTTACACTCTCTTTCTTTTACTATTTCTCTCTCTCTCTCTTACACTCTATCTCTCTCTCTCTTACACTCTCTGTTTTACAGTTTCTCTCTCTCTCTTTTACTCTCTCTCTCTCTCTCTTACACTCTCTCTTTTACTGTTTCTCTCTCTCTTTTACTGTTTCTCTCTCTCTTTTACTCTCTCACTCTTACACTCTTATCTTTCTCTTTTACTCTCTCTTTCTTACTCTCTATCTCTCTTTTTTACTCTCTCTCTCTCTTACACTCGCTCTCTCTCTTTTACTGTCTCTCTCTCTTACACTCTCTCTCTTTTACTGTCTCTCTCTCTTACACACACTCTCTTTTACTGTCTCTCTTTTGCTCTCTCTCTCTCTTACACTCTCTCTCTTTTACTCTCTCTCTCTCTTTCTCTCTTTTACACACACTCTCTCTCCCTTACACTCTCTCTCTCTTTTACTCTCTCTCTCTCACACACATTCTCTTTTACACTTCCCCCTTTCTCTTTTACTGTTTCTCTCTTTCTCTTACTCTCTCTCTCTCTCTCTCTCTTACACTCTCTCTCTTACACTCTCTCCTACACTCTATCACTCTCTTACACTCTCTCTCTCTTACACTCTCTCTTTTACACTCTATCACTCTCTCTTACACTCTCTTTTACTCTCTCACTCTCTTCTACACTCTATCACTCTCTCTTACACTCTCTTTTACTCTCTCTATCACTCTCTCTTACACTCTCTCTCTTTTACTCTCTCTCTCTCTCTCTCTCTTACACTCTCTCTTTTACTGTTTCTCTCTCTCTGTTTTACTGTTTCTCTCTCTTACACTCTCTTTCTTTTACTATTTCTCTCTCTCTCTCTTACACTCTATCTCTCTCTCTCTTACACTCTCTGTTTTACAGTTTCTCTCTCTCTCTTTTACTCTCTCTCTCTCTCTCTCTCTCTTACACTCTCTCTTTTACTGTTTCTCTCTCTCTTTTACTGTTTCTCTCTCTCTTTTACTCTCTCACTCTTACACTCTTATCTTTCTCTTTTACTCTCTCTTTCTTACTCTCTATCTCTCTTTTTTACTCTCTCTCTCTCTTACACTCGCTCTCTCTCTTTTACTGTCTCTCTCTCTTACACTCTCTCTCTTTTACTGTCTCTCTCTCTCTTACACACACTCTCTCTTTTACTGTCTCTCTTTTGCTCTCTCTCTCTCTTACACTCTCTCTCTTTTACTCTCTCTCTCTCTTTCTCTCTTTTACACACACTCTCTCTCCCTTACACTCTCTCTCTCTTTTACTCTCTCTCTCTCTCACACACATTCTCTTTTACACTTCCCCCTTTCTCTTTTACTGTTTCTCTCTTTCTCTTACTCTCTCTCTCTCTCTCTCTCTCTCTCTCTCTCTCTCTCTCTTACACACACTCTCTCTCTCTTTTACTCTCTCTCTCTCTCACACACACACTCTCTTTTACACTCTCTCCCTCTCTTTTACTGTCTCTCTCTCTCTTACACTCCCTCACTCTCTCTGTCTCTTACACTCTCTCTCTCTCCCTCTCTTTCACTCTCCCCCTCTTTTTCTCAGTCCCTTATTTTCTCACTCTCTCTCAGACTCTTTCTTTCACTCTCTCTCTCCCTCTCTTTTCTCTCTCCTATTTGTCTCACCTCTTTCTCTCTCTCTCTCTTTCTCTCTCTCTCTCTCTCTCTCTCTCTCTCTCTCTCTCTCTCTCTCTCTCTATCTCTCACTCTCACTCTGAAGCACTGCAGAGGCTTGCACAGCTACTGCAGGTATACGGTGTGCCCGGAACAGCTTCACCTCAGAGTTACCTCCCAGGTATCTGCAGGGAGTGACAACTTCCAGCATAGCGATCAATAATTTAATCAAATAGTCCGACACTGTTTCACTCAACAGAAACGTTCTCAACCAGTTCCATCACAGCTTTTAGTTATAAAGACCAAAATAAATAAACTAACATACGTAAACAGTTAAAATCACTTTTAACCCTTTAATACACAGACTAAACAAACCCCTCCTAACACACAGCACCCCCCAAACCTGACCCCCATTCACTTCCTATATTACTGTAATACTGTCTCTCTTCACTAAATCTATTAAACTCAGTTTATTTTAGAGGTACTACAGTGACTCACTATCACCTCTTCAGGTACAAAGTGGTACTACAGTGACTCACTATCACCTCTTCAGGTACAAAGTGGTACTACAGTGACTCACTATCACCTCTTCAGGTACAAAGTGGTACTACAGTGACTCACTATCACCTCTTCAGCTACAAAGTGGTACTACAGTGACTCACTATCACCTCTTCAGCTACAAAGTGGTACTACAGTGACTCACTATCACCTCTTCAGCTACAAAGTGGTACTACAGTGACTCACTATCACCTCTTCAGGTACAGAGTGGTACTACAGTGACTTACTATCACCTCTTCAGGTACAAAGTGGTATTACAGTGACTCACTATCACCTCCTCAGGTATAAAGTGGTACTACTGTGACTCACTATCACCTCTTCAGGTAAAAGGTGGTACTTGAGTGACAAGCTGTGTTGTCTCAGAGCAGAAACAGCAAATAAAATTAAAAAACACTGAAATATATATTATTTTGTACAAAAAAAATACACAAAATCTTGAAAACACTAGCTTTCTGCCCTAATGGCACAGCTCTGTTCCTGCAGGCTGCCTTTGGCTAAAGTCAAATAAAATAAATGCACATGATTTGATAAACTGCTACAGAATCCACGTCGGTTCAGCCTCAAAATACAAGCATCAATCTGCTTCTCTGCAGAACTTGCTCACTTTAGTCCACCGCAATACTGGATACATCTGGCCCACGACTGCCCAGGGACTATTATTTGATGTACTGACTCATCAAATCATGCCTTCTGTTTCCTCTCATTTAGAATCATTACTGCATCACGTGCTGGACACTAGAGGGTGCTCCAGAGAGAGAGAGAGTCCAAAAACAAATGGGTGCCTTTGATGCTTTCAGACAAAACTGGCGTCTGTCAAGACTTTTTCACAGTAGTCCACCACAAATGTCCACCTCTACAAGCTGACCAGGCAGCTTTTAGACTTTAATTTACTGTAGTTTTAAGAAGGTTTTGGTCCAAAACAGATTTTTAAAATCCATTCACGATGAAGGGCTACATGTTGGGTATTGTAGGTCCAAGTACAACTAAAGTAGTCATTTTATTTTATCTCTGTTTTTCAATATTCCATATAATTATGGAATTATGGTAATTATTATGGTAAATAAAATGTCTACCGTTTGTGTTGCAGACATGGTAAAACGATTTATCACTATTTTTCCATCATCAACATTCCATATGAACACTCAGGACTCATGCAGGTTGAGGAGATGGCTTATATCTTATGTTTCATATTGCTGCTGTCAAGTATCTCCAAAATGGCAACTTTACAGGAGAGACCAAAAACGGCCTTTACTTTTAATGTAACTTAATGGAACCAGAATTTTGTCCATGTGATTTTGGAGCATTTCTGTTGGTCCATTCATCTTAAAACTTCTACAAGATGTAAACAGCAGCTGTCGGGTTCATGTGGTGCAGAAAAATAAAAATGGACAAATATTGGATGCATGTATTTCTTTGGTCAGCGACCATATTATAAAGATTTTTAAATTAAATTAAATTAAATTAAATAAATTCCCACATAATTAAACGGTTGGGATAGTTATATTAAAGTGACTATATTTATGCTGTAGACCCCTGCTTACCATCAAAACCACTATATTTATATATATATATATACATATATATATATATATATATATATATATATATATATATATATATATATATATACACACACACACACACACACACACACATATGAACCATTTCCCACCAAACCCACTTTGAATGTCTTGTCCAATAGAACACAAATCGTTGCAGCCCTGTCCTTCAACCCTGTGGACTGGTTGCTGGTCAGGTGGCCACGTTTCCCTCGGCCCAACCCGGTGGCTCTGACATCACCAAACCACACGCCGGGGTCAATACAGAGCTGCTCCAAGATCAAAAGGAAGCGGCGCGCAAATGTCCCTCCTCATTCGTATCACATTACATTACGACTAACCTTTCATCTTCGTTAAAAGACGCCAGGCCCGCTCTCTCCCGGAGCCACGCCAGACACTCAGCCGCGTAATGAAAGTCAACTCACTATTAGGTTGTCCTTTTCAAACGAGACCCCCGCACAAAACCCTCCTGTCCTTCACTTCCGACTCATCCACAGCACCGGGCCGCACCTGAGAGCATCCCGCGCCCGCGCTTGGCCGCAGTGGGCTCTGCGAAGGCCTGCTTGTTGTAAATGGATGTAATTCTATTTCCTGGCTGCGGTTCGATGAAATGAAAGTCACTTATCAGTGCATTACCAGCTCCGCACGCCGTAAATTTAAAGCACAGGCCGCGGGAAGCCGTGCTGTTTCCACCGCTCCTGCACTTTATCCTAAGGCACTGGACCCACAATCCCGGAGCAAAAAGCCACTGACCGCTATAATGAAGTCCCCCGGGTCGCACAGCTCCCAGCTCGTTGGGCCGCGCTGCTCATTACACATGTGATGTGTTTGTTTTGAGTCCGAAGTTTGTCCGTTTTATGCTTCCGGCTCAAAAATGGAGGTTTTATTGTTTTACTGCCGAGCAAATAACAGGCTATGTTAAAGGGGAATTCCACTGATATTTCAAATTTTACAATGGACCAAGAATCTGCATTTTTTGAGATGTGCAGTGTTTTACATGATTTAGACTCTACCATCATATTTACATTGTATCACAATTTCATGATAACTGGGCCAATACAAATACTTAAAAACTGCTTTGCATAAAGTATCTGTCCGTAAGCTCACACAGGCTCGTTTAGAGTGGCTCGGTGGCAAATACTCAGCGAGTTAGAATTCTTCACAGTGGAGGTGAATGGAACCAGATGTCAGGCAGCAACTGCAAGTAGAAGGTTGATAGATAGATAGATAGATAGATAGATAGATAGATAGATAGATAGATAGATAGATAGATAGATAGATAGATAGATAATCAACTATATGGAGATAGATAGATAGATAGATAGATAGATAGATAGATAGATAGATAGATAGATAATCAACTATATGGAGATAGACAGATAGATAGATAGATAGATAGATAGATAGATAGATAGATAGATAGATAGATAGATAGATAATCAACTATATGGAGATAGATAGATAGATAGAAAGATAGATAGATAGATAGATAGATAGATAGATAAAACCTGACGTCCACCTCTAAAAGCTCCCTCACAGACAGTTATAACAGTAAATTATTAGAAATTCACTGCCTAAGACATACAAAACCAGGTATCTCGATTTTCGAGATGTTCAGTGTTCTACATGATTTGGACTCTACAGTCGTCTTTCCATTTTATCACAATTTCATGATAACTGGGCCAATACAGATGCTTTAAACTGCTTTGAACAAAGTATCTTTTTTATAAACGCTCATTAAAAGTATATGACGTATAGAGTGTTTTGTCCTATAAAGTTATCATTTTGGAGATACTAGAACTAAGAATTGGGACAGCCTACATGTTGGGACTATGATGTTTTGAGACACACCCATCATGCGGTATATTCATAATCATGTCACGTAATAACTTTCTGTGAGGGAGCTTTTACAGGTGGACGTCTGGTTCCATTCACCACCACTGTGAGCAGTTCTAGTACAGGTACTCTGAATGACTTTACATCCCAGAAATGAATAAAACTATAAAAATCTTTAGTATATGGAATATAAAACATAAGCCAGCATGAGTCTGGGCTTTGCTGTCACTCAGTGGCCCCAGCAGTCACACACAATCACCCCTGACAAAACCTGGGGAGAGAAAAATCAGGCGGCGCGGCCAGCGCCGAAACGTCAACACGTCCTTAATCCCGTCCTAACCACAAGCCTGCTGATTGGGTGATTGTAGACGGCCTGAGTTTTTTATTTCAGCAGTCAGTCACAGGCAGAGTCTCCCTCAACATATCATCCATCTGCACAGCGGCAGGTCTAGACTTGCAGCTACAGGCCACACACTGGGTTTAGACTTTGCGCCCCCTTGTGGTGAGGTTTAGAGCTACTTAGGCTTGTAATACATAGCAACAACAAAAACAAGGAACATCTGTGGGGTTAAAAATGGAAACCAAAATCAGCTTAAATTAATAAAAACTTTGATGTAGGTTGTTTGTTTACTCTGTACGGCCTCCACCGTGCTGGTGGTCTTATGTAGGATGCTGAGAAGATGATATATTAAGTCATATCTGGGCAGGAAGTATTAATTCCCTCAAATAGAAATACTTATATAAAAATACAGATGAATTAGAATTATTTGCCATGTGGGTTTGCACATAGAATAATCTGATCTCTGCTTTAATCCAACCCTGCAGTGAAACACCCGCATACACACACACACACACACACACACACACACACACACACAGGTGATCACACACACACAGGTGAACACACACATACACACACACAGGTGAACACACACACACAGGTGAACACACACACACACACACTAGGGGGCAGTGAAACGCCCACATACACACACACACACACACACACACACAGGTGAACACACACACACACAGGTGAACACACACATACACACACACACATACACAGGTGAACACACACACACACACACTAGGGGGTCAGTGAAACACCTACATACACACACACACACACACACAGGTGAACACACACACACACACACACTAGGGGGCAGTGAAACGCCCACACACACACACACACACACACACACACACTAGTGAACACACACACACTAGGGGCAGTGAAACATCTACATACATACACACAAACACTCCCATATACACACAGTAGTGAATACACACACTAGTGAACTCACACTAGGGGGCAGTAAAACACTTATATATACACACACACACTACTTTTGTATTTTGTATTTTTTAACTATATAAAAATACTTTTATTTACTTCAACTTATATTATTATACTTTGTACATTTTGTATATATTTGTATTATTTCTTTTTATTTTCACACACTTTTGGGGGCAGTGAAACACCCACATACACACACTAGTGGGCAGTGCAACACCCACATACACACACTAGTGAACACACACACTAGGAGGCAGTGCAACACCCACATACACATATATTAGTGAATGCACACACTAGGGGGCAGTAAAACACTCACAAATATACACACTAGTGAACACACACACCAGGGCGGCAGTGAGTACACTTGCCCGGAGTGGTGGGCAACCCTATCCACAGTGTCCGGGGAGCAGCTGAGGGTTAGGTGTCTTGCTCAAAGGGCACCATTCAACCAACAACCTTCCGGTCACAAAGCTGGTTCCCCAACCTCCAGCTCGAGCACTCAGCAAATCCATGCAACGGTTGTAGCACAGTGAGAACCTCCAATCAGAGTCTGTTACCTACAGGTCCTTAAGCTGGACCTACACCGACCCATTTGTAGTTTGATTTTAAGCCTGATTTAAACACGTTTCCCACAATCTGAAACGACTGGGAGCTCAACAGCCGGTACTGATGATCTGGTGCTGTGAGCGATGACACGAGTCACTCCGCTCGAGCTCTGGAGAGATGCTAATATTTTCAAACATGTTTAATTTTTATGTCTCAAAACACCAACGAGTCCTGCAGTCAGAGACGGTCAGTGACGTACCATTCAGGCATCAGCCAATGAGAGAGCAAGGAAGGAGAGAGAGTGAGGGAAAAGAGATGCTTTGCACACGAGCACTAGACTGCTGAGACAGAGGAGCTGCTTGTTGAGCACATGTTTCTGGTGTATGGATCCAGATGTCAAGGCACTCTGTTTATAATTTCAAGTGAGCTGCCAGGCTGCACGGAAATGTTTTCGAGCTCCTGCGCCTAGAAACAGACTAAATAACCTTATAATATCATCCAACCAGCTCATAATGAGAGATATGAGACATGCCATGTCTGATCATGTGACGTGTGTTCCGGTGCTTGTTGTAGCTTATTATTGTATTGTTTGTGTGTATGTTTTGATGTTTCCCTGCAGGCTGACACTTTTTGAGGCGTCTGAGCCTCTTGTGTCGGCTTGAGTGATGGTGTATCGTGGCTATGAGGCTGTCTGGGCCGGTGGTGTTATGGGGGCCTATTGGGCTGGTTGCCTGTGCAGAGCTACATTGCAGTGCTTGGATCATGTTGCAGCACACCTGTCGGGCTGTCTGAACCGGTGATGTTCAGCTGTATACATGAGCTACTGCACCTATTGGGCTGGTTGTCTATGCGGTGCTACATAGCAGCTAGGTAGCCACTTGGACGATCCTGCAGCACACCTTTGGGGCTGTCTGAACCAGTGGTGTTTAGCTGTATACATGAGCTACTGCACCTATTGGGCTGTTTGCCTAAGCGGTGCTACATAGCAGCTATGTAGCCACTTGGATGATCCTGCACTACGCCTGTGGGGCTGTCTGAATCCGGTGGTGTTCAGCTGTATACACGAGCTAGGGCACCTATTGGGCTGTTTGCCTAAGCGGTGCTACATAGCTGCTACGTAGCCACTTGGACGATCCTGCTTTACGCCTGTGGGGCTCTCTAAATCCGGTAGTGTTCAGCTGTATACATGAGCTAGGGCACCTATTAGGCTGGTTGTCTAAGCGGTGCTACATTACAGCTACGTAACCGCCTGGGCTGACTGCTTGGACGATACTGCAGCGCGCCTGTGAGGCTGTCTGAATCCGGTAGTGTTCAGCTGTATACATGAGCTAGGGCACCTATTGGGCTGGTTGCCTAAATGGTGCTACATAGCAGCTACATAGCTGCCTGAGCCGACTGCTTGGATGATCCTGCAGCACGCCTGTGAGGCTGTCTGAATCCGGTAGTGTTCAGCTGTATACATGAGCTAGGGCCCTTTTGGGCTGGTTACCTTAGCAGCACTACATTGCAGCTGCGTAGCTGCCTGGGCCAACTGCTTGGACGATGCTGCTGCGGGGCTGTCTGGACCTGTGGTGTTCAGCTGCACGCATGAGCAGCACTATGCCAGACGTACGAAGCCTTTAGGGCCGACTTAAGCTGCCTAAGCTACATGGCTGCCTGGGGCCAGCAGCTTTGGTGCAGGGTTGAGTTGCAGCTGTGAAGCTGCCTGGACTGGTGCTGTTCAACTGCATGAAAACACTGCCCAGATGTTTCTGGCCTTCAAGGCTTCCCGGGCTGACCACCTGTGCAGTGCAATTCTTGAAGTGAGGACCCTTTCTGAACTTCGTATTTTGGACTATGTATTTTATTATTTTTGGAAAGTGTTTGACCGTAAAGGGGAAAAATATGAATACAAGTCATGAGGATGATGATGATGATATTGACTACACTACTGAGTAGTGTACACACAGCCTTAAGGGCAGTCTTCAATCAAAAGTACTAGCCAGAAAAAGTTCTGTATTAAAAACATCTGAGCGATTATATGGGGTGTGTCTCAAACCCTAGTGAGTGTGTAAGTAGGCTGTCTAGGTAGCAGCTGTGTAAGTAGCAGCGTTCTCTCCTCATCTCTCCTCATAAAACAGATTACTGAGACGCTCTAGTTAGAGAGAGACTGCGTCACGGCTTGTTCCACCCACTGCAGCACGCCACCGGTGGTTTAGCTGGTTGCTAAGCTACCAGCCGGCTTCCAAAACAATAGCCCGGGCTTGAAAATCCGCTAGCATAAATGCTAATGTCTGGAGTATAAAAGTGTAAATGGTGAAGGACTCGTTACAGAGTTGATAATAAAAACTGTTTTGTGTGATTATATGACCAGAAACACATTAAAACTCCAGAGAGAATCAAAATAACTCACATTTTAAAACCACTTCACTGCTCGTAGATTAGCCTGCGGTGCATCATGAGATTGTCTTAGTGGCTGAGGAAGCGTTCGATGCTTCTTTAAAATCAGGTCTAAATAAGGTTCCTCAGTAGAAGCATGTTTAAGGTATGTAAGTATTGGGACAGTCTACATGTCAGAAGCGCATACTATGATGTAAAATGCTGCCTATGTAGGAGCTCACTAAGTTTTGAGACACACCCGTATACAAGCCACATCTCTTCTGAAACCAGGAACTGCAGGTTTAGCAGACGGCGAAAACTCCAGCAACGTCAGCGCCGGAACGTCGAGGCGTCCTTAATCCTGTCCTGGCTGATTGGCTGACTTCAGATGGCCCGCTTTTCACCAGGCTTATTATCGTTTACTTCCCTGCAGCGGGTGGCGTGTCTGGTTTAAGCGGCCTCTGGCTTTCTGCGGAGACGCTCTCTGCCATCTCAGCTGCTTCCTTCAGCTGATGTCATCTAAAGCCTTCGTCCCGGCAGGACCCGTCTAGCAGGAGGAGAGACAGGCCTCTCGCTCGCCCTCTCTCTCTCTCTCTCTCTCTTCTCTCCAGCAGTGAAAAAAAGAAAAGGAGGTGTGTGTGTGTGTGTGGGTGGAGGGAGGTGGAGGAGGAGGGTTGTGGCACTGCTATGAAGATGGATTACCCTGCCGGTGACACTGACTCCCCTCCTTCCAGCCCCGCCGAGGAGCGCTCGCGCAATTAAGGCAATTAATCTTCCACAAAAGGAGTTCGCACGTGCCCCCCCACCCTCTCCCCGCCGCCCTATCCCCCCCACCAGCTTTGATCAGCGTCAGCTCTCAGACAGGTGTATACACTTCACTCACGCGTGCCGATCTGCATAGAAACGGCGCGGCTGATTATTTATTAGTCTCCGGCGTCACATGTGGTTAATGAGAGTGGCAGCGCTGCTTACGCCGGCGACGGAGCGTGGCGACGGGTTCAAAGGGTAAACAGGGTCGCCGAGCGAAAACAAACAAAAACATTCACATGCA
Source organism: Megaleporinus macrocephalus (assembly GCA_021613375.1). Taxonomy (NCBI): domain Eukaryota; kingdom Metazoa; phylum Chordata; class Actinopteri; order Characiformes; family Anostomidae; genus Megaleporinus; species Megaleporinus macrocephalus. Next base: position 4,796,047 of record CM038704.1, on the reverse strand, counting down.
TCAAATCAGGTGAGCTGATTGAAACATCACCGCAGACCAGCCAATCAGGGAGAGCGTCCCGTTATGGCTGGCAAAAGAAAGGCAGCGTTTAAATACCGGTTCAGTACAATGAGAGTAACACACACTCGTACGTGGAAGGAGACGATTCTCCCAGCATGCCTTGCAAGTGAACAGCGATTCTCTCCTGCTGCACTTTTACTCCTGACCGTACTCGTCACTATTTACACCCCCGTCAATCGTTCCCTCCTCTGGCAGCTACTCGCTCAGAAAATAAACAGTAAATCAATTTATAGTATTCTGTTGACATCACGCAGCCGCACTGGAGCCAGCAGAGATAATACATTTAGAACTGATCCGGCTACGGCAGCAAAACACAGTATATTTGGGGGAAAATATATTTTTTAAACATATCAATAAACATACCTGGCCGTTTTACACATAAGAGATCAATTTTATTTAATTTGTTGCTGCTGTTAGAACAAATACAAGTTAAGACCTGCAGACTGGGACTATTACTGCTGCATCCCAAAACATAAATTAGAACACTAAACAGTACACAGACTACAACACATATACTGTTAGAAGTGCACTAATTAGTGTAGAAGGTGATGTACAGAAGCATCACTCACTATACTCCACCTACTACACTAATAAATACACTTCTATACTTTACCCACTACATTAATACACTAATGAGTGCACTACTATACCGTACCTACTACACTAATGAGTACACTTCTATACTCCACCTACTACACTAATGAGTACACTTCTATACTTCACCTACTACACTAATGAGTACACTTCTATACTCCACCTACTACACTAATGAGTACACTTCTATACTCCACCTACTACACTAATGAGTAAACTTCTATACTCCACCTACTACACTAATGAGTACACTTCTATACTTCACCCACTACACTAATGAGTACATTTCTATACTCCACCTACTACACTAATGAGTACACTTCTATACTCCACCTACTACACTAATGAGTACACTTCTATACTCCACCTACTACACTAATGAGTACCCTTCTATACTTCACCCACTACACTAATGAGTACATTTCTATACTCCATCTACTACACTAATGAATACACTTCTATACTTCACCTACTACACTAATGAGTACACTTCTATACTCCACCTACTACACTAATGAGTACATTTCTATACTCCATCTACTACACTAATGAATACACTTCTATACTCCACCTACTACACTAATGAGTACACTTCTATACTCCACCTACTACACTAATGAGTACACTTCTATACTTCACCTACTACACTAATGAGTACACTTCTATACTTCACCTACTACACTAATGAGTACACTTCTATACTTCACCTACTACACTAATGAGTACACTTCTATACTCCACCTACTACACTAATGAGTACACTTCTATACTCCACCTACTACACTAATGAGTACACTTCTATACTTCACCTACTACACTAATGACTACTCTTCTATACTTCACCTACTACACTAATGAGTACACTTCTATACTCCACCTACTACACTAATGAGTACACTTCTATACTTCACCTACTACACTAATGAGTACACTTATATACTCCATCTACTACACTAATGTGTACACTTCTATACTCCACCTACTACACTAATGTGTACACTTCTATACTTCACCTACTACACTAATGAGTACACTTCTATACTCCACCTACTACACTAATGAGTACACTTCTATACTCCACCTACTACAATAATGAATACACTTCTATACTCCACCTACTACACTAATGAGTACACTTCTATACTCCACCTACTACACTAATGAGTACACTTCTATACTCCACCTACTACACTAATGAGTACACTTCTATACTTCACCTACTACACTAATGAGTACACTTCTATACTTCACCTACTACACTAATGAGTACACTTCTATACTTCACCTACTACACTAATGAGTACACTTCTATACTCCACCTACTACACTAATGAGTACACTTCTATACTCCACCTACTACACTAATGAGTACACTTCTATACTTCACCTACTACACTAATGACTACTCTTCTATACTTCACCTACTACACTAATGAGTACACTTCTATACTCCAACCTACTACACTAATGAGTACACTTCTATACTTCACCTACTACACTAATGAGTACACTTATATACTCCATCTACTACACTAATGTGTACACTTCTATACTCCACCTACTACACTAATGTGTACACTTCTATACTTCACCTACTACACTAATGAGTACACTTCTATACTCCACCTACTACACTAATGAGTACACTTCTATACTCCACCTACTACAATAATGAATACACTTCTATACTCCACCTACTACACTAATGAGTACACTTCTATACTCCACCTACTACACTAATGAGTACACTTCTATACTCCACCTACTACACTAATGAGTACACTTCTATACTTCACCTACTACACTAATGAGTACACTTCTATACTTCACCTACTACACTAATGAGTACACTTCTATACTTCACCTACTACACTAATGAGTACACTTCTATACTCCACCTACTACACTAATGAGTACACTTCTATACTCCACCTACTACACTAATGAGTACACTTCTATACTTCACCTACTACACTAATGACTACTCTTCTATACTTCACCTACTACACTAATGAGTACACTTCTATACTCCACCTACTACACTAATGAGTACACTTCTATACTTCACCTACTACACTAATGAGTACACTTATATACTTCACCTACTACACTAATGTGTACACTTCTATACTCCACCTACTACACTAATGTGTACACTTCTATACTTTACCTACTACACTAATGAGTACACTTCTATACTCCACCTACTACACTAATGAGTACACTTCTATACTCCACCTACTACAATAATGAGTACATTACTATAATTCACCTACTACACTAATGAGTACACTTCTATACTCCACCTACTACAATAATGAGTACATTACTATAATTCACCTACTACACTAATGAATACACTTCTATACTTCACCTACTACACTAATGAGTACACTTCTATACTCCACCTACTACACTAATGTGTACACTTCTATACTTTACCTACTACACTAATGAGTACACTTCTATACTCCACCTACTACACTAATGAGTAGACTTCTATACTCCATCTACTACACTAATGAATACACTTCTATACTCCACCTACTACACTAATGAGTACACTTCTATACTCCACCTACTACACTAATGAGTACACTTCTATACTCCACCTACTACAATAATGAGTACATTACTATAATTCACCTTCTACACTAATGATACACTTCTATACTTCACCTACTACACCAATGAGTACACTTCTATACTTCACCTAATACACTAATGAGTACACTTCTATACTCCACCTACTACACTAATGAGTACACTTCTATACTCCACCTACTACACTAATGAGTACACTTCTATACTTCACCTACTACACTAATGAGTACACTTCTATACTCCACCTACTACACTAATGAGTACACTTCTATACTCCACCTACTACACTAATGAGTACACTTCTATACTTCACCTACTACACTAATGAATACACTTATATACTTCACCTACTACACCAATGAGTACACTTCTATACTTCACCTACTACACTAATGAGTACACTTCTATACTCCACCTACTACACTAATGAGTACACTTCTATACTTCACCTACTACACTAATGAATACACTTATATACTTCACCTACTACACTAATGAGTACACTACTATACTTCACCTACTACACTAATGAGTACACTTCTATACTCCACCTACTACACTAATGAGTACACTTCTATACTTCACCTACTACACTAATGAATACACTTATATACTTCACCTACTACACTAATGAGTACACTTCTATACTCCACCTACTACACTAATGAGTACACTTCTATACTCCACCTACTACACTAATGAGTACACTTCTATACTTCACCTACTACACTAATGAATACACTTATATACTTCACCTACTACACTAATGAGTACACTACTATACTTCACCTACTACACTAATGAGTACACTTCTATACTCCACCTACTACACTAATGAGTACACTTCTATACTTCACCTACTACACTAATGAGTACACTTCTATACTTCACCTACTACACTAATGAATACACTACTATACTTCACCTACTACACTAATGAGTACACTTCTATACTCCACCTACTACACTAATGAGTACACTTCTATACTTCACCTACTACACTAATGAGTACACTTCTATACTTCACCTACTACACTAATGAATACACTTATATACTTCACCTACTACACCAATGAGTACACTTCTATCTTTCACCTCTTACACTCAAGAATTCTTTTGATAATTGACTTTATTTTGAAATGTTTTAAACTTATCATTTTACGAATTCTATCTTGAAACTCAGCTAATTAAGTCTCGCTGCACCTCTGGGAGAATTCTGGTATTCTGGTATTCTGGTATTCTGGCATTCTTCTTGTGTACTTGCTGCCGTTTGTGTTTTTAGGCTTTATTGGCCGTCCAGAATAAACTTCTGGATTACGTCCAAAGCCAGGTTGAAAAAAAACAAACACAGTCTGGGGTCCTCGTGTATTGCTCGGTTTTCTTTTCCAACTATCGATTCTGACAGGACCTGAATCTGCAGACAAGAGCTGACCAGCACAGACTTTTCTTTTATTTCTCCTCTCTTTTTTCATAGCAGGGGGTTCTCAACCCTCTTCTTTCACCCCTCATTGTTCACTAGCAGCTCCATAATATTCCTAACAATATATATATATATATATATATATTGCGCTGCCCGAAGAAAAACATGCATCTCCAGTACATTGGCAACTTTACAGGAGAGGACAAAAACCTTCTTAACTTTCAACGTAAGTCAATGGAACCAGAAATTTCTCCAAGCTATTTCAGGGCATTTGTATTGGCCCATTTATCATGAAACTTATAGACAATGTAAACAGCAGCTGTCCTGGTCATACAATGTATATATGGAATATACCTACTACACTAATTATGTAAAATATAAATATATATAGCTGATTTTTTAGTGGTCATAAGGGGGCGCTGTAGAAAGAGATCAAACTCTGTGTGCTTTTGTTCTGTATCTATTTGTATTGCAAAATAATGTAATTATTTAAAAAGTAAATGAATATTAAATATAAACAAACCTCCATTTTTATTGTTTTTTTATTTTCATTTGTCTACATCATTTGAACACGACAGCTTCCGTTTACATTGTGTGAAAATTTTATGATGAATGGACCAATAGAAATGCTCCAAATTAACTTGGAAAAAAAATCTGGTTTTATTAACTTACATTAAAATTAATTAACTTTACAGGAGAGGACAAAAACCTTCTTAACTTTCAACGTAAGTCAATGGAACCAGAAATTTCTCCAAGCTATTTCAGGGCATTTCTATTGGCCCATTTATCATGAAACTTATAGACAATGTAAACAGCAGCTGTCCTGGTCATACAATGTATATATGGAATATACCTACTACACTAATTATGTAAAATATAAATATATATAGCTGATTTTTTAGTGGTCATAAGGGGGCGCTGTAGAAAGAGATCAAACTCTGTGTGCTTTTGTTCTGTATCTATTTGTATTGCAAAATAATGTAATTATTTAAAAAGTAAATGAATATTAAATATAAACAAACCTCCATTTTTATTGTTTTTTTATTTTCATTTGTCTACATCATTTGAACACGACAGCTTCCGTTTACATTGTGTGAAAATTTTATGATGAATGGACCAATAGAAATGCTCCAAATTAACTTGGAAAAAAAATCTGGTTTTATTAACTTACATTAAAATTAATTAATGTTTTTGGTCTCTCCTGTAAAGCTGCCATTTTGGAGATGCTTGTTTTTCATTGGACAGTGACGATATATGGAATATTCCTACTACACTAATTATGTATAATATAAATATATATAGTTGATTTCATTTTAGTGGTCATTAGGGGGCGCTACAGAAAGAGATCAAACACTGTGTGCTTTTGTACTGTATCTGTTTGTATTGCAAAATAATGTCATTATTTTAAAAAATTAATTAATATTAAATATATCATCGCTGTCCAAAGAAAAAAACAAATATCTACATTTTTAGTGATTTTTTTTTTCTACATCATCTAAACACAAAAGCTGTTTTTTATATACTGTAAGAGTTTCATGATGAATGGACCAATAGAATTGCTCCAAAACCACTTAGGATAAAACCTCTTTGCTTTGACTTACATTGAAAGAGAAGATCGTTTTTGTTCTCTCCTGTAAAATCACTATTTTGGAGCGCCGATATTTGAATTTCGGAATTTTGGATACTTAAAGACGGGGAGAAGGTTCTAATTTTATATCTGATCCCGTCTGACAGCCCATATGCGCATATGCACTTGTCAGAGAGAAAGAAAGAGAGAGAGAGAGAGAGAGAGAGAAAGAGAGAGAGAGAGCAAGAACGTCAGCATTTTCCAGAAGTATATTCAGTTGTGCGAAAAAAAAAAAAAAAAAGTTCCTTGGCTGCCGTCCAGCTATTGACAATGCAATCCAACATCCTGACAAGGCTTAATCCGGCGCGATACAACCCGGGACGCGCATTCGCAACTTCTGATCTGCGCATTTTTCTTTTTAATTACCTGTGTGTCAAATGCCACCTGGGTGGTCCGAGCCCGCTCCGCGTTTTTCCCAGCAATTTTCAGCCCGAACGTCAAAAAGAATGCGTGGGCCGGAATACGGATATCGAGATTCCATGAAGGAGCTTCGCTTCCATAAACACAAAGTCATTGTGATTAATTTCTTCTGGGTCACGGCGGGAAAATCTGATGATTCACTTCTTTCCTCGTACAGTAGGAGTCAATATCCTCCACCTACGTCCGAATAGATATCAGACCAGAGCTGTGAGACGCCTCGAACGGCCCACTGACACTGAATAATCAGCTCCGCCAACACCAGCTGAGACAGTCAAAAGGGTTTCCCTTGAACGAGTAAAGAGAACACACAAGAACTGAGACCTGAGACTCTGCAGTGAACACACACTGTATCATCAAAAGTATTCGCATATGAACTGGAGTGACGTCCTATTCTTAATCCATAGGGTTTAATAAGATGTCGGCCCAACATTTGCAGCTATAACAGCTTCAGCTCTTCTGGGAAGGCTCTCCACACGGTTTAGGAGAGTGTTTATGGGAATGTTTGATCAACAGTTCTTCCAAAAGCTGAGATCAGACACTGATGTTGGACGAGAAGGTCTGGCTCACAGTCTCCGCTCTAATTTATCCCAAAGGTGTTCTATCAGGTTGAGGTCAGGCCAGTCGAGTTCTTCTACACCAAACTCGCTCCTCCATGTCTTTATGGAGCTGCTCTGTGCTCTGGTGGGCAGCCATGTTGGAACAGGAAGGGGCCGTCCCCAAACTGTCCCCACAAAGTTGGGAGCATGAAATTGTCCAGAATCTCTTGGTCTGGTAAAGCATTAAGAGTTCCTTTCACTGGAACTGAGAGTCCGAGCCCAACTCCTGAAAAACAACCCAACACCATAATCCCCCCTCCACCAAACTTTACACTTAGAACAATGCAGTCAGACAAGAAGTGTTTTCCTGTTAACCGCCAAACCCAGACTCGTCCATCGGATCCCCAGATGGAGAAGCGTGACTGGTCACTCCAGACAACATGTCTCCACTGCTCTAGAGTCCAGTGGTGGCGTGCTTTACTTCACTGCATCTGACGCTCTGCATTGTTCTTGGTGATGTGAGGCTTAGATGTAGATGCTCGGCCATGGAGACCCATTCCATGAAGCTCTCTACGCTCTGTTCCTGAGCTGATCTGAAGACCACATGAAGTTTGGAGGTCTGTAGTGATCGACTCTGTAGAAAGTTGGTGACCTCTGTGCACTATGCTCCTCAGCGTCCGCTGACCCGCTCTGTCATTGTACGTGTTCTACCACTTGGTGTCTGAGTTGCTGTCGTTCTCAATCACTTCCACTTTGTTAGAACACCACTGACAGTCCACTGTGGAATATTTAGTAGTGAGGAAACTTCACCACTGGACTTCACAGGTGGCGCCCTATCACGGTACCACGCTGGAGTTCACTGAGCTTCTGAGAGAGACCCACTCTTTACTAATGTGTGTAGAAGCAGTCTGCAGGACTAGGTACTTGGTTTTATAAACCTGTAGCCATGAAGTGATTGGAACATATGAACTCAAAGGCTTTGAAATGTTCTCTAATGTCACCACAACCACATGGAATAGCAGAATAATGGACTGACGATGGAATGACGATTACTGTGATATACAGTATCTATATTGGCACAAGAGCTCAGACTCTGAGTAGATGGAGTCCAGTTAGTATTCAAGTACTCGCGATGGTGAAGGCGACGAGCCATTTAAGTGAAATTCGTTTCTATATAGTTCCAGTGAACCTCCAGTAAATCAACACTGAGGCCGAACAAATGAAGAGTTACTGAGAGAAACTAAAATAAAGATGTAATTAGCGACGGAGGTCAGCGGCCAGCAGAGAACAGAGGAGCGAAGCTTCAGTTCAGTGATAACCTGACACTGAAATGGAAATCTGTTCCAGAGGTACGGCCTCGGAGTGAGAGGGGTGTGCATGGAGAGTGCACACACACACACACGGAGCAGCTGAAGGGCGAAGCAGAAAAACCTGCATGCAAACTCACAGCCACTCTGTTTAACCAGCACCAACACCAACTTTGTATATGTAAACCATGAACAGCCACAGTGCTCTCTCACTCTCTCTCTCTCTCTCTCACTCTCTCTCTTATCTTTATCTCTTTTTCATCTCTCTCACTTGCTCTCTTTCTTCTTTCTATTGTTTTTTCTCTGTTCTCATTTTCTTTCACTATCCTTTCTATTCTTCTTGGGTTCTTTACTCTTTTTATCTCTCTATGTTCTCCTACGCTACCTCTTTCCACACGCTCTGCTCTTCTGTCTCTTTCCTAACTCTTTCTTCCTTTCTTTCTTTCTTTCTTTCTTTCTTTCTATCTCTCTTCTTTCCTCTCCTTCTCTCTTCCGCTCCTGTCTCTTTCCTCCCTTTCTCACTCTCTTTTTCCCCTTCTCTCTGTATCTCTGCATTTTCCTCTCTCAGTGTGCTCATGTGTAAGCTGCTGTAAGCCCCCCCACCTCTCTCTCTCTCTCTCTCTCTCTCTCTCTCTCTCTCTCTCTCTCTCTCTCTCTGTCACTCTCTCTCTCTCTCTGTCACTCTTTCTCACTCTCTCTATCTCTCTCTCTATCTCTCTCACTCTCTCTCTCTCTCTGTCACTCTCTCTCTCTCTCTCTGTCTCTCTCTCTCTCTCTCTCTCTCTCTCTCTCTCTCTCTCTCTCTGTCACTCTCTCTCTCTCTCTCTCTCTCTCTCTCTCTCTCTCTCTCTCTCTCTCTCTCTCTGTCTCTCTCTCTCTCTCTCTCTCTCTCTCTCTCTCTGTCATGGTTGGCCTGTTCACCACTCTTTAGCTCTCAGTGGGCTGTGTGTGTTGATAAGGGTGCTGCCCCCCCGCTGAGGCTGATTAACACTCACACACTGCTAAGAACAATTAATACACACACGCGCACACACCCACACACATACAGTCCTCTCTCCATCACACACACGCACACTCCTCTAGCCATCTCTCTCTCTCACACATGCACATCTAGCCATCACACACACACACACACACACACACATCTAGCCATCTCTCACACACACAAACACACCTCTAGCCATCTCACACACACACACATACACACATCTAGCCACAACACACACACACACATCTAGCCATCACACACACACACACACATCTAGCCATTACACACACACACATCTAGCCATCAAACACACACACAAACACACCTCTAGCCATCTCTCTCTCTCTCTCTCTCTCACACACACTCTCTTCTATCCATCACACACACACTCCACTCTCCATCACACACACACTCCTCTCTCCATCACACACACACACACTCCTCTCTCTATCACACACACACACACTCCTCTATTCATTACACAAACACTCCTCTATCCATCACACACACACACACACACAGACACACACACACACACACACACACACCCCTCTTCATCACACACACAATTGTCTCCATCACACACATACTACTCTCTCCATTACACACACGCACACACTCCTCTCTCCAGCACACACACACACACTCCTCTCTCCATCACACACACACTACTCTCTCCACTACACATATACACACACTCCTCTCTCCATCACACACACACACACTCCTCTCTCCATCACACACACACACACTCCTCTCTCCATCACACACACACACACACACTCCTCTCTCCATCACACACACACTACTCTCGCCATTACACATATACACACACTCCTCTAGCCATCTCTCTCGCTCTCACACACACACGCACATCTAGCCATCACACACACACATCTAGCCATCACACACACACCTCTTTCCATCACACAGACATATATGAACACATACATACACACACACACTCCTCTCTCTATCACACACACACACCTCTTTCCATCACACAGACGTGTATGAACACACACACACACACACACACTCCTCTCTCCATCACACACACACACCTCTTTCCATCACACAGACGTATATGAACACATACACACACACTCCTCTCCAAGAAGAAAGAAAGAAAGAAAGAAGAAAGGAACACCTCAGAGTCAACACAGAAACAGATATTTGAGAGGAGGAGAATATCAGAAGCCTGAGCCCATAAATCAGCTCTGTGAGTGGAGACGAGCAGCTGCAGTGCTGAAGCCTCGCAGGAGGCCGATATGTTAGTGACCCTTCACACAAACACACGCTGAGCACACACTTCCTGCTGCTGCTGCTGAGGCTGGAGATGAATAGCGAAACTCAGTGCTGCTGCTGTTTTGTTGCTGTGAATAATAGAAACCATATGACAAAGACATTTAATCACAAAACCTGGACCTGAACCAAACCAGCGGCATGGCAGGAACTTCTGGAGCTCGGAACACGATCGTTATCAGCTCAGAGCTCCGCGCAGGAACCGCCGCAGACAGGAGGAATCTACAGCGAGGGCTGAAGTACCTGCTGCTCTCGCGGAGAGCCTCGTTTCCCTTCCTCCAGGAGATCGTTCCCCGGGGAGACATCTTGGGCCTGCATTCGATCAGCACATCACCCCCTTCCTTCACCAGAGTGTGAGGCTTCAGCACGTTTCCCCCGAAATCCGGAGCCACAGCTGAAAACAGAGGACGGGTTTAGATTAGATGGAAGGAAGGAAGGAAGGAAATAAGGAGAGAAGGAAGTCTGGAAGGGATAAAGGAACTAAGAGAGGAAAGAAGGTAAGATGGAAGGAAGGAAGGAAGGAAGGAAGGAAGGAAGGAAGGAAGGAAGGAAGGAAGGAAGGAAATGAGGAGAGAAGGAAGTCTGGAAAAGTGACCAGTTCATTAAACACAATGTGGGTGTTTCTATTAAAGTGGCCAGTTTGTTAAACACAAAGTAGGTGGTTCTAATAAAGTGGCCAGTTTGTTAAACACAATGTGGGTGTTTCTAATAAAGTGGCCAGTTAGTCTAAGCACAAGGAAGGTGTTTCTAATAAAGTGGCCAGTTCATTAAACACAATGTGGGTGTTTCTATTAAAGTGGCCAGTTTGTTAAACACAAAGTAGGTGTTTCTAATAAAGTGGCCAGTTAGTCTAAGCACAAGGAAGGTGTTTATAATAAAGTGGCCAGTTCATTAAACACAATGTGGGTGTTTCTATTAAAGTGGCCAGTTTGTCAAACACAAAGTAGGTGGTTGTAATAAAGTGGCCAGTTTGTTAAACACAAGGTGGGTGTTTCTACTAAAGTGGCCAGTAAGTTTAGGCACAAGGTATGTGTTTCTAATAAAGTGGCCAGTGAGTGAAAGCACAATGTGGGTGTTTCTAATAAAGTGGCCAGTGAGTGGAGGCACAAGGTATGTGTTTCTAGTAAAGTGGCCAGTAAATTTAGGCACAAGGTATGTGTTTCTAATAAAGTGGCCAGTGAGTGGAAGCACAAGGTGGGTGTTTCTAACAAAGTGGCCAGCTCGTTAAACACAAGGTATGTGTTTCTAATAAAGTGGCCAGGAAGGCAGTTGTTTTGGGATTGATGGGAGGGAAAGTGTGTTCTCAGCTCCTCCTCGGTGTGACGCGAGAGTGCGCGCAGGTGAGCTGGGGCGGCTGAGGTTGAACTAAATATACACGCCTAATTACCACACATTCATTTACTCTGGTAAGACAAACAAAGAGAAAATGCCACCCCCCCCCCCCACCCCTGGCCCCCCCACCCTCTCCTCTTTCCCCACTTAAATTAGTCTTTATTATGATGGCTTCCTCGCTCCGAGAGCTTCTCGCCGCACAAAGCTGCTCGATTCACTGTGAAGAACCGATCTGTCAATTACGTCCCACCCACTTTTCCTTTCGCCTTCACCCCGTCACTGTAGCTGTGGAATCTTTCAGCAGCGCCGCGCCACAAAAACAGTAATCAGACGGGAAGAGAGAGGAGGGAGGAGGGAGGAGGATGAATGAATAAAAAAAACCAGAGGGATGAGACGGCACGCGAGCAGATGAGTGGGTATTACTGCGTGCGAGCATCTGGGCACATCCGCCGTGAACGTAATTATGTTTTCTAACAGGGAGACCGCCGCGAACGCAACAATACATTAGACGAGCCGTCCGGTAATGAGGTGAGAATTCATGAGAGGAGAGAACGTCACGTTCCTGTAACGATGAGGGACCATAAACATGACGACTGCATTTAAATAACACAATACAAACAGGCTCGTACGGGCTCCCTTCACTCCCACCTGCCACAAACTGAATTACACACAAGTACTATCCTCCAGCAGTCGTGGACCCAAAGCAATATCGTATGCTAAATTGTGTGATATAGATATCTAGTACACTGTGTAAGCACTTCATCATGAATAGAACTACTTGAACCTGAGAGAGGTGCATTACTGTTCATTAAGAACACGTCACTGCGTCTCCTGCAGCGGAGCTTCAACGTTAGTGCACCTGTATTTTAGTATTTCTGCAGAAATACGACCTAAAACATCATCAGACGTCCTGGAAGTAGATAAATAGAAACAAATAAGACAACCATTTAGACTCAGTTGGTTATTTATTGAGGAATATGATCTGACCCTCTTCTGCAGCGGTAACTAAGCGTCTCCGGTGACTGTTAAATAGTCCTGTTGGTGGGTTTAGAGGAGTTTTAGCCCCGTTTCTTCATACAAAACAACTCCAGCTCTGTTATAGTAGACGTACAAGTGAGTGTTTTCAATAAAGTGACCAGTGAGTGTAAGCACAAGGTGGATGTTTCTAATAAAGTGGCCAGTTAGTGAAAACACAAGGTGGGTGTTTCTAATAAATTGGCCAGTTAGAGTAAGCACAAGGTGGGTGTTTCTAATAAAGTGGCCAGTTAGTGAAAACACAAGGTAGGTGTTTCTAATAAATTGGCCAGTTAGTCTAAGCACAAGGTGGGTGTTTCTAATAAAGTGGCCAGTGAGTCAAAGCACAAGGTAGGTGTTTCTAATAAAGTGGCCAGTTAGTGTAAGCAGAAGGTGAGTGTTTTCCAATAAAGTGGCCAGTTAGTGTAAGCACAAACTGGGTGTTTCTAATAAAGTGGCCAGTTAGTATAAGTACAAGGTGGGTGTTTCTAATAAAGAGGCCAGTTAGTATAAGTACAAGATGAGTGTTTCTAATAAAGTGGCCAGTTAGTGAAAACACAAGGTTGGTGTATCTAATAAAGTGTCCAGTTAGTAAAAAAAACATGATAGCACAAGGTAGGTGTTTCTAATAAAGTGGCCAGTTAGTATAAGCAGAAGGTGAGTGTTTTCCAATAAAGTGGCCAGTTAGTGAAAGGACAACGTGGGTGCTTCTAATAAAGTGGCCAGTTAGTGGAAGAACAAGGTGGGTGTTTCTAATAAAGTGGCTAGTTAGTGGAAGCAGAAGGTGAGTATTTCCAATAAAGTGTCCAGTTAGTGAAAACACAAGGTAGGTGTTTCTAATAAATTGGCCAGTTAGTGTAAGCACAAGGTGCGTGTTTCTAATAAAGTGGCCAGTTAGTGAAAACACAAGGTAGGTGTTTCTAATAAATTGGTCAGTTAGTCTAAGCACAAGGTGGGTGTTTCTAATAAAGTGGCCAGTGAGTCAAAGCACAAGGTAGGTGTTTCTAATAAAGTGGCCAGTTAGTGTAAGCAGAAGGTGAGTGTTTTCCAATAAAGTGGCCAGTTAGTGAAAACACAAGGTCGGTGTATCTAATAAAGTGGCCAGTTAGTCTAAGCACAAGGTGGGTGTTTCTAATAAAGTGGCCAGTTAGTGAAAACACAAGGTTGGTGTATCTAATAAGGTGTCCTATTAGTGAAAACACATGGTAGGTGTTTCTAATAAAGTGGCCAGTTAGTGTAAGCACAAGGTGGGTGTTTCTAATAAAGTGAAACACAAGTCTAAGCACAAGGTGGGTGTTTCTAATAAAGTGGCCAGTGAGTCAAAGCACAAGGTAGGTGTTTCTAATAAAGTGGCCAGTTAGTGTAAGCAGAAGGAGAGTGTTTTCCAATAAAGTGGCCAGTTAGTGAAAACACAAGGTGGGTGTTTCTAATAAAGTGGCCACTTAGTGAAAACAGAAGGTAGGTGTTTCTAATAAATTGGCCAGTTAGTCTAAGCACAAGGTGGGTGTTTCTAATAAAGTGGCCAGTGAGTCGAAGCACAAGGTAGGTGTTTCTAATAAATTGGCCAGTTAGTCTAAGCACAAGGTGGGTGTTTCTAATAAAGTGGCCAGTTAGTCAAAGCAGAAGGTGAGTGTTTCTAATAAAGTGGCCAGTTAGTGTAAGCACAAGGTGGGTGTTTCTAATAAAGTGAAACACAAGTCTAAGCACAAGGTGGGTGTTTCTAATAAAGTGGCCAGTGAGTCAAAGCACAAGGTAGGTGTTTCTAATAAAGTGGCCAGTTAGTGTAAGCAGAAGGAGAGTGTTTTCCAATAAAATGGCCAGTTAGTGAAAACACAAGGTGGGTGTTTCTAATAAAGTGGCCAGTTAGTGAAAACACAAGGTAGGTGTTTCTAATAAATTGGCCAGTTAGTCTAAGCACAAGGTGGGTGTTTCTAATAAAGTGGCCAGTGAGTCGAAGCACAAGGTAGGTGTTTCTAATAAATTGGCCAGTTAGTCTAAGCACAAGGTGGGTGTTTCTAATAAAGTGGCCAGTTAGTCAAAGCAGAAGGTGAGTGTTTCTAATAAAGTGGCCAGTTAGTGTAAGCACAAGGTGGGTGTTTCTAATAAAGTGAAACACAAGTCTAAGCACAAGGTGGGTGTTTCTAATAAAGTGGCCAGTGAGTCAAAGCACAAGGTAGGTGTTTCTAATAAAGTGGCCAGTTAGTGTAAGCAGAAGGAGAGTGTTTTCCAATAAAATGGCCAGTTAGTGAAAACACAAGGTGGGTGTTTCTAATAAAGTGGCCAGTTAGTGAAAACACAAGGTAGGTGTTTCTAATAAATTGGCCAGTTAGTCTAAGCACAAGGTGGGTATTTCTAATGAAGTGGCCAGTGAGTCGAAGCACAAGGTAGGTGTTTCTAATAAATTGGCCAGTTAGTCTAAGCACAAGGTGGGTGTTTCTAATAAAGTGGCCAGTGAGTCGAAGCACAAGGTCGGTGTATCTAATAAAGTGGCCAGTTAGTCAAAGCAGAAGGTGAGTGTTTCCAATAAAGTGACCAGTTATTGGAAGCGCAAAGTGGGTGTTTCTAAGAAAGTGGCCAGTTAGTCAAAGCAGAAGGTGAGTGTTTCCAATAAAGTGGCCAGTTAGTGGAAGCACAAGGTGGGTGTTTCTGGACAGTCAGTGGAAGCACAAGGTGGGTGTTTCTAATAAAGTGGCCAGTGAGTCGAAGCACAAGGTAGGTGTTTCTAATAAAGTGGCCAGTTAGTGTAAGCAGAAGGTGAGTGTTTTCCAATAAAGTGGCCAGTTAGTGTGAGCACAAAGTGGGTGTTTCTAATAAAGTGGCCAGTTAGTGAAAACACAAGGTCGGTGTATCTAATAAAGTGGCCAGTTAGTATAAGTACAAGGTGGGTGTTTCTAATAAAGAGGCCAGTTAGTATAAGTACAAGGTGAGTGTTTCTAATAAAGTGGCCAGTTAGTGAAAACACAAGGTTGGTGTATCTAATAAAGTGTCCAGTTAGTGAAAACACATGATAGCACAAGGTAGGTGTTTCTAATAAAGTGGCCAGTTAGTATAAGCAGAAGGTGAGTGTTTTCCAATAAAGTGGCCAGTTAGTGAAAGGACAACGTGGGTGTTTCTAATAAAGTGGCCAGTTAGTGGAAGAACAAGGTGGGTGTTTCTAATAAAGTGGCTAGTTAGTGGAAGCAGAAGGTGAGTATTTCCAATAAAGTGGCCAGTTAGTGAAAACACAAGGTAGGTGTTTCTAATAAATTGGCCAGTTAGTGTAAGCACAAGGTGCGTGTTTCTAATAAAGTGGCCAGTTAGTGAAAACACAAGGTAGGTGTTTCTAATAAATTGGTCAGTTAGTCTAAGCACAAGGTGGGTGTTTCTAATAAAGTGGCCAGTGAGTCAAAGCACAAGGTAGGTGTTTCTAATAAAGTGGCCAGTTAGTGTAAGCAGAATGTGAGTGTTTTCCAATAAAGTGGCCAGTTAGTGAAAACACAAGGTCGGTGTATGTAATAAAGTGGCCAGTTAGTCTAAGCACAAGGTGGGTGTTTCTAATAAAGTGGCCAGTTAGTGAAAACACAAGGTTGGTGTATCTAATAAGGTGTCCAGTTAGTGAAAACACATGGTAGGTGTTTCTAATAAAGTGGCCAGTTAGTGTAAGCACAAGGTGGGTGTTTCTAATAAAGTGGCCAGTGAGTCAAAGCACGAGGTAGGTGTTTCTAATAAAGTGGCCAGTTAGTGTAAGCAGAAGGTGAGTGTTTTCCAATAAAGTGGCCAGTTAGTGAAAACACAAGGTGGGTGTTTCTAATAAAGTGGCCAGTTAGTGAAAACACAAGGTAGGTGTTTCTAATAAATTGGCCAGTTAGTCTAAGCACAAGGTGGGTGTTTCTAATAAAGTGGCCAGTGAGTCGAAGCACAAGGTAGGTGTTTCTAATAAATTGGCCAGTTAGTCTAAGCACAAGGTGGGTGTTTCTAATAAAGTGGCCAGTGAGTCAAAGCAGAAGGTGAGTGTTTCCAATAAAGTGACCAGATATTGGAAGCGCAAAGTGGGTGTTTCTAAGAAAGTGGCCAGTTAGTCAAAGCAGAAGGTGAGTGTTTCCAATAAAGTGGCCAGTTAGTGGAAGCACAAGGTGGGTGTTTCTGGCCAGTCAGTGGAAGCACAAGGTGGGTGTTTCTAATAAAGTGGCCAGTGAGTCGAAGCACAAGGTAGGTGTTTCTAATAAAGTGGCCTGTTAGTCTAAGCAGAAGGTGAGTGTTTTCCAATAAAGTGACCAGTTAGTGTAAGCACAAGGTGGGTGTTTCTAATAAAGTGGCCAGTTAGTGAAAGGACAAGGTGGGTGTTTCTAATAAAGTGGCCAGTTAGTGAAAGCACAAGACAGGTGTTTCTAATGAAGAGGCCAGTTAGTGGAAGCACAAGACAGGTGTTTCTAATAAAGTGGCCAGTTAGTGGAAGTACAAGGTAGGTGTTTCCAATAAAGTTGCCAGTTAGTGAAAACACAAGGTAGGTGTTTCTAATAAAGTGGCCAGTTAGTCAAAGCAGAAGGTGAGTGTTTCCAATAAAGTGACCAGTTATTGGAAGGGCAAAGTGGGTGTTTCTAAGAAAGTGGCCAGTTAGTCAAAGCAGAAGGTGAGTGTTTCCAATAAAGTGGCCAGTTAGTGGAAGCACAAGGTGGGTGTTTCTGGCCAGTCAGTGGAAGCACAAGGTGGGTGTTTCTAATAAAGTGGCCAGTTAGTGGAAGCACAAGGTGGGTGTTTCTAATAAAGTGGCCAGTTAGTCTAAGCAAGGTGGGTGTTTCTAATAAAGAGGCCAGTTAGTGAAAGGACAAGGTGGGTGTTTCTAATAAAGTGGCCAGTTAGTGAAAACACAAGGTTGGTGTATCTAATAAAGTGTCCAGTTAGTGAAAACACATGATAGCACAAGGTAGGTGTTTCTAATAAAGTGGCCAGTTAGTATAAGCAGAAGGTGAGTGTTTTCCAATAAAGTGGCCAGTTAGTGAAAGGACAATGTGGGCGTTTCTAATAAAGTGGCCAGTTAGTGGAAGAACAAGGTGGGTGTTTCTAATAAAGTGGCTAGTTAGTGGAAGCAGAAGGTGAGTATTTCCAATAAAGTGGCCAGTTAGTGAAAACACAAGGTAGGTGTTTCTAATAAATTGGCCAGTTAGTGTAAGCACAAGGTGTGTGTTTGTAATAAAGTGGCCAGTTACTGAAAACACAAGGTAGGTGTTTCTAATAAGTTGGCCAGTTAGTCTAAGCACAAGGTGGGTGTTTCTAATAAAGTGACCAGTGAGTCAAAGCACAAGGTAGGTGTTTCTAATAAAGTGGCCAGTTAGTGTCAACAGAAGGTGAGTGTTTTCCAATAAAGTGGCCAGTTAGTGAAAACACAAGGTCGGTGTATCTAATAAAGTGGCCAGTTAGTCTAAGCACAAGGTGGGTGTTTCTAATAAAGTGACCAGTGAGTCAAAGCACAAGGTAGGTGTTTCTAATAAAGTGGCCAGTTAGTGTAAGCAGAAGGTGAGTGTTTTCCAATAAAGTGGCCAGTTAGTGAAAACACAAGGTCGGTGTATCTAATAAAGTGGCCAGTTAGTCTAAGCACAAGGTGGGTGTTTCTAATAAAGTGGCCAGTTAGTGAAAACACAAGGTTGGTGTATCTAATAAGGTGTCCAGTTAGTGAAAACACATGGTAGGTGTTTCTAATAAAGTGGCCAGATAGTGTAAGCACAAGGTGGGTGTTTCTAATAAAGTGGCCAGTTAGTGAAAACACAAGGTAGGTGTTTCTAATAAATTGGCCAGTTAGTCTAAGAACAAGGTGGGTGTTTCTAATAAAGTGGCCAGTGAGTCGAAGCACAAGGTAGGTGTTTCTAATAAAGTGGCCAGTTAGTGAAAACACAAGGTAGGTGTTTCTAATAAAGTGGCCACTTAGTGAAAACACAAGGTGGGTGTTTCTAATAAAGTGGCCAGTGAGTCAAAGCACAAGGTAGGTGTTTCTAATAAAGTGGCCAGTTAGTGTCAACAGAAGGTGAGTGTTTTCCAATAAAGTGGCCAGTTAGTGAAAACACAAGGTCGGTGTATCTAATAAAGTGGCCAGTTAGTCTAAGCACAAGGTGGGTGTTTCTAATAAAGTGGCCAGTTAGTGAAAACACAAGGTTGGTGTATCTAATAAGGTGTCCAGTTAGTGAAAACACATGGCAGGTGTTTCTAATAAAGTGGCCAGTTAGTGTAAGCACAAGGTGGGTGTTTCTAATAAAGTGACCAGTGAGTCAAAGCACAAGGTAGGTGTTTCTAATAAAGTGGCCAGTTAGTGTAAGCAGAAGGTGAGTGTTTTCCAATAAAGTGGCCAGTTAGTGAAAACACAAGGTCGGTGTATCTATTAAAGTGGCCAGTTAGTCTAAGCACAAGGTGGGTGTTTCTAATAAAGTGGCCAGTTAGTGAAAACACAAGGTTGGTGTATCTAATAAGGTGTCCAGTTAGTGAAAACACATGGTAGGTGTTTCTAATAAAGTGGCCAGTTAGTGTAAGCACAAGGTGGGTGTTTCTAATAAAGTGGCCAGTTAGTGAAAACACAAGGTAGGTGTTTCTAATAAATTGGCCAGTTAGTCTAAGAACAAGGTGGGTGTTTCTAATAAAGTGGCCAGTGAGTCGAAGCACAAGGTAGGTGTTTCTAATAAAGTGGCCAGTTAGTGAAAACACAAGGTAGGTGTTTCTAATAAAGTGGCCACTTAGTGAAAACACAAGGTGGGTGTTTCTAATAAAGTGGCCAGTGAGTCAAAGCACAAGGTAGGTGTTTCTAATAAAGTGGCCAGTTAGTGTCAACAGAAGGTGAGTGTTTTCCAATAAAGTGGCCAGTTAGTGAAAACACAAGGTCGGTGTATCTAATAAAGTGGCCAGTTAGTCTAAGCACAAGGTGGGTGTTTCTAATAAAGTGGCCAGTTAGTGAAAACACAAGGTTGGTGTATCTAATAAGGTGTCCAGTTAGTGAAAACACATGGCAGGTGTTTCTAATAAAGTGGCCAGTTAGTGTAAGCACAAGGTGGGTGTTTTTAATAAAGTGACCAGTGAGTCAAAGCACAAGGTAGGTGTTTCTAATAAAGTGGCCAGTTAGTGTAAGCAGAAGGTGAGTGTTTTTCAATAAAGTGGCCAGTTAGTGAAAACACAAGGTCGGTGTATCTAATAAAGTGGCCAGTTAGTCTAAGCACAAGGTGGGTGTTTCTAATAAAGTGGCCAGTTAGTGAAAACACAAGGTTGGTGTATCTAATAAGGTGTCCAGTTAGTGAAAACACATGGTAGGTGTTTCTAATAAAGTGGCCAGTTAGTGTAAGCACAAGGTGGGTGTTTCTAATAAAGTGGCCAGTTAGTGAAAACACAAGGTAGGTGTTTCTAATAAATTGGCCAGTTAGTCTAAGAACAAGGTGGGTGTTTCTAATAAAGTGGCCAGTGAGTCGAAGCACAAGGTAGGTGTTTCTAATAAAGTGGCCAGTTAGTGAAAACACAAGGTAGGTGTTTCTAATAAAGTGGCCACTTAGTGAAAACACAAGGTGGGTGTTTCTAATAAAGTGGCCAGTGAGTGGTAGCACAGTGTGTGTAGATACAATCCTGCTTGTATCACTTAAACAGTTACTGGATATATACAGTGAGCAGCTTACCGATCACTCTGAGCTCAGCGTTGGAGTACACCTCCCCGTATTTGTTTCCAGCCACACATTGGTATATTCCAGCGTCGGACAGCGCCAAGCGACTGATGGACAGGGCGCCATTAACCACCTGCACCCTCTCCTGCGGAGCACAAAGACAAATATCTCTGTTAAGGGTCTTTTACCGAGATTGCTAATCTGCATAAAAGCGTTCGGCTCCCGTAAGCGTGAATTATGTTTGCAGGCTGATGGACGCGGTCGTCCATAAATCTGGCCGTTCGTCGCTAATGGGGAGGGGTTGCGGGGGGAGCAGGCAGGAGGGGTGGGAAGGTGGAGGGCAGGTCGGTGGAAAAAAAACCCACAGTAATAAATCTGTATGTTTATGATGCGGAAATACGGCCGCATGCTGTTTGTTTCCCGTGCAGAGCTGAAGCTGAAGCTTTGACTCTGTTTCAATGAGAGAGAGAGAGAGAGAGAGAGAGAGAGAGAGGGGGAGAGAGAGAGAGAGAGAGAGGGAGACAAACAGGGAGAGAGAGAGAGAGAGAGAGAGAGGGAGAGGGAGGAGGAGAAGAGAAGGTAAGCCAGGCTTATATCTTTAAGCTGACAGTTTTATGACACCTCTAATATGCTCTGAACTGTTGGGCTATCTCAAGGATGTGTCCCCATATCAGTCCTGCCCACGCGTGTCTGACGAGCGTCTGTCTCAGGAATAATTAGAGATGAATAAATCACATTCCACAGCCTTAAATACAGCAGGAGAACGCAAAAGTCACAGAGCAAATTCCGTAATCCGGGATATATTTAGCTTTAAACTGCTTAGAATGTGTTTAGACCTAAAAACATGGAAGTGTACTAGAAACTTTCTGTTTCAACACAAACACATTTACATGCACTTACGTTCAGTGTAAGTCAATAGAACCAGAATTTTTCCCAAGCTATTCTGGAGCATTTCTATTGGTCCATTCATCATCCAATCAAATTTTCACACAATGTCAACAACAACTGTTGTGTTCAAATGATATAGAAAACCAAAAATCTTCACGTTTTCCGTTGGATATGTATATACATATACACACACACACACACACATATATATATATATATATTCCTACTCAGATTACTCAGTGTATACGTATATACTCTTACTCTGATTTCTTTCAGATCTCTCACTGTATATATACTCTTACTCTGATTTCTTTCAGATCTCTCAGTGTATATATACTCTTACTCTGAATTCTTTCAGATCACTCACTGTATATATACTCTTACTCTGAATTCTTTCAGATCACTCACTGTATATATACTCTTACTCTGATTTCTTTCAGATCTCTCAGTGTATATATACTCTTACTCTGATTTCTTTCAGATCTCTCAGTGTATATACTCTTACTCTGATTTCTTTCAGATCTCTCAGTGTATATACTCTTACTCTGAATTCTTTCAGATCACTCAGTGTATATATACTCTTACTCTGATTCTTTCAGATCTCTCAGTGTATATATACTCTTACTCTGATTTCTTTTAGATCTCTCAGTGTATATATACTCTCACTCTGATTATGTATGGAACAGACTGCAGTACTGGAAATAAACAGACAGTGCTCATGCTTGAAAAAATAAAGGATTTTAATATTTCTCACCTTCTAAATGACGTACGTTCATATTTTCTGTTAAAGTGACTCAGTGTTTAGGTTTTACTTTACATTTATGTCACGTCTGTGAGTTTATTGGCTGCATAAATCTGATTACTGCCTGACTCATGTAGACCTGGAGTTTCCCCATGATCTGATTAGTAAAGTAAATGTAAACGCGGTGATTGGATTACTGACAAAATCAGATTTTCTGCAGATATTACATTACGTGCATGTTTCAAAGATCACTGTCACTCACTCTGTCTCCCAGTTACAACCCTCACATCGGTCTCACTCCACCACCTCTACAGACGTCCTCCTTCCAGTTGGACGAACAGTCACTCAGTCACTTCACATGATGAAAAATATCACTTGTTTCGAGTCTGATGGACCTACTGGGGAATCTGCATGCAGCATGAAATATTTAGATACTTATTGGATAACAAACATGAAGAATTTGCATTGTTTGAAGCCTCTATTTAAGTTTCTGATTCATTTCCATTGATATTTACAGCTTGCTTCACTGTATCTTGCTGTGTGGCTCCATGCCTGCTGTCTAAATGCTGCTTATGTGCCACCTCTGGAGCGCTCAGCGTGAAACCTCTGACCAGGTAACATGAAACAAAGCGAAATGGTTGGAGTCCCTCACGTCACATAGAGGTAGGTGGTGTGAAACAAGCTTTATTCTTCTAACTACATAACATACACTACAGCTCAGCAGTGTGGACGCTTAGAGAAGCTGGTAATGGAGGTCAATGTAACTAGATTTCCAAGTCATATAAAAAAAATTGATAAGACACCCAAATATTACAATCAGAGTTTTAACAAACAGAGTTTTTACGTTGAGACAAGATGGAAAAGCTTGAATAGCACTAAATCATGGAGGCGGGGTTTCGGGAGCTGTGGTTCTTCTGGACTGTACAAAAGGAGGAGAAACTGGTGGAGCTGTGGAGTGAGCTGTAGAGTGAGCTGTGGAGTGAGCTGTGGAGTGAGCTGTGGAGTGAGCTGTAGCGTGAGCTCTGGAGTGAGCTCTGGAGTGAGCTGTGGAGTGAATAAGTGTGCCTGTCTTCACATTTATACCATGACAGAGTGATAAAAAGATAAAAAGGTGGACAGAAATCAATGAAGACCTCCAAATCCCAACCGAACCGGGCTACAGTTACAATTAGCCTAGCAGCTAACCATACATTTAGCTGAATATTGCTAACTTCAATCATATAAATGGGAAATAATCTCAAAAGGAATCTAGTAGCAGTCTTGTTAATAGTGACTCTGAAAGACCCCCAGTCTTTGCAAAATCATAGCCTGTGACTAGTGTTTAGATGTGAGTGGGAGTCAGACTTATTAAACGTCTTTTCAGAGTCTTTTAAAAGTCTTCTAGCGTCTGGTCAGCATTTTAGGTGGAAATTAAAACAAGAAACCAACTTCAGCTCTGTGAAGGTGGACGTTCTTGGGCTGGCACAGAGATTCAATCCCCCATTCTCGTCCTGCCGGGTGTTTCTGAGCTGCACGCCAATAAAAAGACAGTCAATGTCTGTAAGGATCATCTACTTTAAGCAGAAACCGAGTTAAATCTCTCTTGCTTGTTCAGACGCAGCCCCTAATCACAGCAGTGGATGGAAAATAATATCTGGGAAATGTTTGGGTGGAAATATGATGTTGGTTTATCTTTATATACAGAGCACTATATTCACTGGTGGAAGCTCACAGTGCTTACGGGTGCAAACTAAAACTGAACAGTAATAATAGAAACTATGAGCATTGACAGATTCAATGAAACATAAGAAACATAGTTTAATGATTTTATAAATGACTCTGAGCTGGACTGTCTAATAGAAGCTGAACTGAGCTCCACAGTTTAGAAGCAGAAGAGCTGAAAGAGTCTCTCCAGGTTCTCTGTATCTAACTGAAGGTGTTTGTACAGAAGGTCAGTATCTGCAGATCTAAGATCAGCAGCTGGAACGTAAACAGAGAGATGTTCTGTGATGTAGCAGGTTCTAGATTATTTAGAGTTTATAGACGAGTACAGAAGTTTAAAGTCTGTTCTAAAAGATACAGGAAGTCAGTGCAGCTCTTTTAAAACAGGACTGATCTGAGATCTGTTTTCCTGCTTCAGGTATGGAGTATTTCAGTGTTTGTATGCATAAGGTAATATGTATAAGGATTCCTACAAGTTTATGATTTAACTACACTTTAAGTTCCTATAAATGTCCTATATATATATCATGCCATTTTCATGCAATTCATGCAATTTAATGCAATTCACAAACAATAGTGTCCATTCCACAATTAATGTAAGTGTATCAGATGATTTTTAAAGAATAAAAATGTTTGTATTAAAGTCTATTTTTGTATAGAGGCTTATTTTACATATAGTCCTATTATCAGTAATTCTCAGTCCTCTGTCTAAATCTCCTGGTACGACCACCAATCCAAGTTAAGGATGTTATTGGACTAATTGGTTGTTAGGACACTCTTGCTCAATTGTGATCACAGCTGAAAAACATTCTACTAATAAGTGAGTATAAAAGGGAGAACAACATTCTAGGTTAGTTTAGTATCTGAAGATCAGCAGTTGATGGCTTGCTGACCGACTCACAATGACCAGAAAGAAACAACTTTCTTTAGAGACCCGTCAGTACATTGTTGTGTTAAGGAAGAAGATACTCCATTAAAACAAGAACATTTCACTGTGA